>OX359289.1:50217603-50247603 GCA_947179395.2 Pulicaria dysenterica | reverse complement strand
AACAACAACAACCCTAAACAACAACAACAACAAGAACCCTAAATAACAATAACAACAACAACAACAATAACAAAACCTTTCCGTAAACCCTGAACCCTAAACAAGTTGCAACAATAACAACAACAACAACAACCACCCTAAATAACAACAACAACAACAACAACCCTAAAAAACAACAACAACAACAACCCTAAATACAACAACAACAACCTTAAATAACAACAAGAACATCAATAATAACGCTAAATAACAACAACAACAACAACAACAACAACCTTAAATAACAACAAGAACATCAATAATAACGCTAAATAACAACAACAATAACAACAACAACCCTAAATAACAACAAGAACAACAATAGGAACCCTAAATAACAACAAGAAAAAAAACAACAGGAACAACAACAACCCCAAATAACCACAACAACAACAACAACCCTTAATTACAACAACAACAACAGAAACAACAACCTTAAATAACAAGAACTACAACAACAACAACCCTACATAACAACAAGAACAACAATAACAATCCTAAACAAGAATAACAATAACAACAACAACCCTAAGTAACAATTACAACAACAACAACAACCCTAAATAACAACAATAACAACAAGCACAGCAACAACAACAAGAACAACAACAACAACAACAACAACAACAACCCTAAACAACAAAACAACTACAACAACAACAACAAGAACCCTAAATAACAATAACAACAACAAAAACAATAACAAAACCTTTCCCTAAACCTTGAACCCTAAACAAGTTGCAACAATAACAACAACAACAACAACCACCCTAAATAACAACAACAACAACAACAACCCTAAATAACAACAACAACAACAACCCTAAATAACAACAACAACAACCATAAATAACAACAACAACAACAACCACCCTAAATAACAACAACAACAACAACAACCCTAAATAACAACAACAACAACAACAACCCTAAATAACAACAACAACAACAACCCTAAATAACAACAACAACAACAACCCTAAATAACAACAACAACAACAACCCTAAACAACAACAACAACAACAACCCTAAAGAACAACAACAACAACAACAAGAACCCTAAATAACAATAACTACAACAACAACAATAACAAAACCTTTCCCTAAACCCTCAACCATAAACAAGTTGCAACAATAACAACAACAACAACAACCACCCTAAATAACAACAATAACAACAACAACAACAACCCTAAATAACAACAACAACAACCTTAAATAACAACAACAACAGCAACAACAACAACCTTAAATATCAACAACAACAACAACAACCTTAAAAAACAACAACAACAACAACAACCTTAAATAACAACAGCAACAACAACCCTAAATAACAACAACAACAACAACAAAAACCACCCTTAATTACAACAACAACAGAAACAACAACCCTAAATTGACAACAAGAACAACGACAATAACCCTAAATAACAACAAGAACAACAATAACAACCCTAAATAACAACAAGAACAAAAACAACAGGAACAACAACAACCCCAAATAACAACAGCAACAACAACCACCCTAAACAACAACAACCCTAAACAACAACAACAATCCTAAATAACAATAACAACAACAACAACAACAACAATAATAAAACCTTTCCCTAAACCCTGAACCCAAAACAAGTTGCAACAATAACAACAACAACAACAACAACAACAACAACCACCCTAAATAACAACAACAACAACAACAACAATAAACAACAACAACAACCCTAAACAACAACAACAACAACAACAAGAACCTTAAATAACAATAACAACAACAACAACAATAACAAAACCTTTCCCTAAACCCTAAACCCTAAACAAGTTGCAACAATAACAAAAACAACAACAACCACCCTAAATAACAACAACAACAACAACAACCCTAAAAAACAACAACAACAACAACAACCCTAAATACAACAACAACAACAACCTTAAATAACGACAACAACAACAACCCTAAATAACAACAACAACAACAACAACAACAACCACCCTTAATTACAACAACAACAGAAACAACAACCCTAAATAACAACAACAAGAACAACAACAATAACCCTAAATAACAACAATAACAACCCTAAATAACAACAAGAACTAAAACAACAGGAACAACAACAACAACAACCCCAAATAACAACAACAAGAACAACAACCCTAAACAACAACAACAACAACAACAACAATAATAAAACCTTTCCCTAAACCCTGAACCCTAAACAAGTTACAACAATAACAACAACAACAACAACAACCACCCTAAACAACAACAACAACATCAACAACAACAACAACCCTAAATAACAACAACAACAGCCCTAAGTAACAATTACAACAACAACAACCCTAAATAACAACAAAAACTACAAGCCAACAACAACAACAACAACAACAACAACAACAAGAACCCTAAACAACAACAACAACAACCCTAAACAACAACAACAACAACAAGAACCCTAAATAACAATAACAACAACAACAACAATAACAAAACCTTTCCCTAAACCCTGAACCCTAAACAAGTTGCAACAATAAGTACAACAACAACAACCACCCTAAATAACAACAACAACAACAACAACCCTAAATAACAACAACAACAACAACCCTAAATACAACAACAACAACAACAACAACAACAACAACCTTAAATAACAACAGCAACAACAACCCTAAATAACAACAACAACAACTACAACAACCACCCTTAATTACAACAACAACAACAGAAACAACAACCCTAAATAACAACAACAATCCTAAATAACAATAACAACAACAACAATAACAATAATAAAACCTTTCCCTAAACCCTGAACCCAAAACAAGTTGCAACAATAACAACAACAACAACAACCACCACCCTAAATAACAACAACAACAACAACAACAATAAACAACAACAACAACCCTAAACAACAACGACAACAACAACAAGAACCTTAAAGTTAAATAACAACAACAACAACAATAACAAAACCTTTCCCTAAACCCTGAACCCTAAACAAGTTGCAACAATAACAACAACAACAACAACCACCCTAAATAACAACAAGAACAACAACAACCCTAAAAAACAACAACAACAACAACAACCCTAAATACAACAACAACAACAACAACAACAACAACCTTAAATAACAACAACAACAACAACCCTAAACAACAACAACAACAACAACAACAATAATAAAACCTTTCCCTAAACCTTGAACCCTAAACAAGTTACAACAATAACAACAACAACAACAACAACAACAACCACCCTAAACAACAACAACAACATCAACAACAACAACAACCCTAAATAACAACAACAACAGCCCTAAGTAACAATTACAGCAACAACAACAACCCTAAATAACAACAAAAACAACAAGCACAGCAACAACAACAAGAACAACAACAACAACAACCTTAAACAACAACAACAACAACCCTAAACAACAACAACAACAAGAACCCTAAATAACAATAACAACAACAACAACAATAACAAAACCTTTCCCTAAACCCTGAACCCTAAACAAGTTGCAACAATAACAACAACAACAACAACCACCCTAAATAACAACAACAACAACAACAACCCTAAAAAACAACAACAACAACAACAACCCTAAATACAACAACAACAACCTTAAATAACAACAAGAACATCAATAATAACGCTAAATAACAACAACAACAACAACAACAACAACAACAACCTTAAATAACAACAAGAACATCAATAATAATGCTAAATAACAACAACAATAACAACAACAACCCTAAATAACAACAAGAACAACAATAGTAACCCTAAATAACAACAAGAAAAAAAACAACAGGAACAACAACAACCCCAAATAACCACAACAACAACAACAACCCTTAATTACAACAACAACAACAGAAACAACAACCCTAAAGAACAAGAACAAGAACAACAATAACAATCCTAAACAAGAATAACAATAACAACAACAACCCTAAGTAACAATTACAACAACAACAACAACCCTAAATAACAACAATAACAACAAGCACAGCAACAACAACAAGAACAACAACAACAACAACAACAACCCTAAACAACAAAAACAACTACAACAACAACAACAAGAACCCTAAATAACAATAACAACAACAAAAACAATAACAAAACCTTTCCCTAAACCCTGAACCCTAAACAAGTTGCAACAATAACAACAACAACAACAACCACCCTAAATAACAACAACAACAACAACAACCCTAAATAACAACAACAACAACAACCCTAAATAACAACAACAACAACCATAAATAACAACAACAACAACAACCACCCTAAATAACAACAACAACAACAACAACCCTAAATAACAACAACAACAACAACAACCCTAAATAACAACAACAACAACAACCCTAAATAACAACAACAACAACAACCCTAAATAACAACAACAACAACAACCCTAAACAACAACAACAACAACAACCCTAAAGAACAACAACAACAACAACAAGAACCCTAAATAACAATAACTACAACAACAACAATAACAAAACCTTTCCCTAAACCCTCAACCATAAACAAGTTGCAACAATAACAACAACAACAACAACCACCCTAAATAACAACAATAACAACAACAACAACAACCCTAAATAACAACAACAACAACCTTAAATAACAACAACAACAGCAACAACAACAACCTTAAATATCAACAACAACAACAACAACCTTAAAAAACAACAACAACAACAACAACCTTAAATAACAACAGCAACAACAACCCTAAATAACAACAACAACAACAACAAAAACCACCCTTAATTACAACAACAACAGAAACAACAACCCTAAATTGACAACAAGAACAACGACAATAACCCTAAATAACAACAAGAACAACAATAACAACCCTAAATAACAACAAGAACAAAAACAACAGGAACAACAACAACCCCAAATAACAACAGCAACAACAACCACCCTAAACAACAACAACCCTAAACAACAACAACAATCCTAAATAACAATAACAACAACAACAACAACAACAATAATAAAACCTTTCCCTAAACCCTGAACCCAAAACAAGTTGCAACAATAACAACAACAACAACAACAACAACAACAACCACCCTAAATAACAACAACAACAACAACAACAATAAACAACAACAACAACCCTAAACAACAACAACAACAACAACAAGAACCTTAAATAACAATAACAACAACAACAACAATAACAAAACCTTTCCCTAAACCCTAAACCCTAAACAAGTTGCAACAATAACAAAAACAACAACAACCACCCTAAATAACAACAACAACAACAACAACCCTAAAAAACAACAACAACAACAACAACCCTAAATACAACAACAACAACAACCTTAAATAACGACAACAACAACAACCCTAAATAACAACAACAACAACAACAACAACAACCACCCTTAATTACAACAACACCAGAAACAACAACCCTAAATAACAACAACAAGAACAACAACAATAACCCTAAATAACAACAATAACAACCCTAAATAACAACAAGAACTAAAACAACAGGAACAACAACAACAACAACCCCAAATAACAACAACAAGAACAACAACCCTAAACAACAACAACAACAACAACAACAATAATAAAACCTTTCCCTAAACCCTGAACCCTAAACAAGTTACAACAATAACAACAACAACAACAACAACCACCCTAAACAACAACAACAACAACAACAACAACAACAACCCTAAATAACAACAACAACAGCCCTAAGTAACAATTACAACAACAACAACCCTAAATAACAACAAAAACTACAAGCCAACAACAACAACAACAACAACAACAACAACAAGAACCCTAAACAACAACAACAACAACCCTAAACAACAACAACAACAACAAGAACCCTAAATAACAATAACAACAACAACAACAATAACAAAACCTTTCCCTAAACCCTGAACCCTAAACAAGTTGCAACAATAAGTACAACAACAACAACCACCCTAAATAACAACAACAACAACAACAACCCTAAATAACAACAACAACAACAACCCTAAATACAACAACAACAACAACAACAACAACAACAACCTTAAATAACAACAGCAACAACAACCCTAAATAACAACAACAACAACTACAACAACCACCCTTAATTACAACAACAACAACAGAAACAACAACCCTAAATAACAACAACAATCCTAAATAACAATAACAACAACAACAATAACAATAATAAAACCTTTCCCTAAACCCTGAACCCAAAACAAGTTGCAACAATAACAACAACAACAACAACCACCACCCTAAATAACAACAACAACAACAACAACAATAAACAACAACAACAACCCTAAACAACAACGACAACAACAACAAGAACCTTAAAGTTAAATAACAACAACAACAACAATAACAAAACCTTTCCCTAGACCCTGAACCCTAAACAAGTTACAACAACAACAACAACAACAACAACAACCTTAAATAACAACAAGAACAACAACAACAACCTTAAAAAACAACAACAACAACAACAACCCTAAATACAACAACAACAACAACAACAACAACAACCTTAAATAACAACAACAACAACAACCCTAAACAACAACAACAACAACAACAACAATAATAAAACCTTTCCCTAAACCTTGAACCCTAAACAAGTTACAACAATAACAACAACAACAACAACAACAACAACCACCCTAAACAACAACAACAACATCAACAACAACAACAACCCTAAATAACAACAACAACAGCCCTAAGTAACAATTACAGCAACAACAACAACCCTAAATAACAACAAAAACAACAAGCACAGCAACAACAACAAGAACAACAACAACAACAACCTTAAACAACAACAACAACAACCCTAAACAACAACAACAACAAGAACCCTAAATAACAATAACAACAACAACAACAATAACAAAACCTTTCCCTAAACCCTGAACCCTAAACAAGTTGCAACAATAACAACAACAACAACAACCACCCTAAATAACAACAACAACAACAACAACCCTAAAAAACAACAACAACAACAACAACCCTAAATACAACAACAACAACCTTAAATAACAACAAGAACATCAATAATAACGCTAAATAACAACAACAACAACAACAACAACAACAACAACCTTAAATAACAACAAGAACATCAATAATAATGCTAAATAACAACAACAATAACAACAACAACCCTAAATAACAACAAGAACAACAATAGTAACCCTAAATAACAACAAGAAAAAAAACAACAGGAACAACAACAACCCCAAATAACCACAACAACAACAACAACCCTTAATTACAACAACAACAACAGAAACAACAACCCTAAAGAACAAGAACAAGAACAACAATAACAATCCTAAACAAGAATAACAATAACAACAACAACCCTAAGTAACAATTACAACAACAACAACAACCCTAAATAACAACAATAACAACAAGCACAGCAACAACAACAAGAACAACAACAACAACAACAACAACAACAACAACCCTAAACAACAAAAACAACTACAACAACAACAACAAGAACCCTAAATAACAATAACAACAACAAAAACAATAACAAAACCTTTCCCTAAACCTTGAACCCTAAACAAGTTGCAACAATAACAACAACAACAACAACCACCCTAAATAACAACAACAACAACAACAACCCTAAATAACAACAACAACAACAACAACCCTAAATAACAACAACAACAACAACCTTAAATAACAACAACAACAACAACCACCCTAAATAACAACAACAACAACAACCCTAAATAACAACAACAACAACAACCATAAATAACAACAACAACAACAACAACCCTAAATAACAACAACAACAACAACAACAACAACCTTAAATAACAACAACAACAGCAACCCTAAACAACAACAACAACAACAACCCTAAAGAACAACAACAACAACAACAACAACAAGAACCCTAAATAACAATAACTACAACAACAACAATAACAAAACCTTTCCCTAAACCCTCAACCATAAACAAGTTGCAACAATAACAACAACAACAACAACCACCCTAAATAACAAAAACAACAACAACAACAACCCTAAATAACAACAACAACAACCTTAAATAACAACAACAACAGCAACAACAACAACCTTAAATGTCAACAACAACAACAACAACAACCTTAAAAAACAACAACAACAACAACAACCCTAAATACAACAACAACAACAACAACCTTAAATAACAACAGCAACAACAACCCTAAATAACAACAACAACAACAACAAAAACCACCCTTAATTACAACAACAACAGAAACAACAACCCTAAATAACAACAACAAGAACAACGACAATAACCCTAAATAACAACAAGAACAACAATAACAACCCTAAATAACAACAAGAACAAAAACAACAGGAACAACAACAACCCCAAATAACAACAACAACAACAACCACCCTAAACAACAACAACAACAATCCTAAATAACAATAACAACAACAACAACAACAACAACAATAATAAAACCTTTCCCTAAACCCTGAACCCAAAACAAGTTGCAACAATAACAACAACAACAACAACAACAACAACCACCCTAAATAACAACAACAACAACAACAACAACAATAAACAACAACAACAACCCTAAACAACAACAACAACAACAACAAGAACCTTAAATAACAATAACAACAACAACAACAATAACAAAACCTTTCCCTAAACCCTGAACCCTAAACAAGTTGCAACAATAACAAAAACAACAACAACCACCCTAAATAACAACAACAACAACAACAACCCTAAAAAACAACATCAACAACAACAACAACCACCCTAAATAACAACAACAACAGCCCTAAGTAACAATTACAACAACAACAACAACCCTAAATAACAACAAAAACAACAAGCACAGCAACAACAACAAGAACAACAACAACAACAAAAACAACAACAACAACCCTAAACAACAACAACAACAACAATAACAAAACCTTTCCCTAAACCCTGAACCCTAAACAAGTTGCAACAATAACAACAACAACAACAACAACCACCCTAAATAACAACAAGAACAACAACAACCCTAAAAAACAACAACAACAACAACAACCCTAAATACAACAACAACAACAACAACAACAACAACCTTAAATAACAACAACAACAACAACCCTAAACAACAACAACAACAACAACAACAATAATAAAACCTTTCCCTAAACCTTGAACCCTAAACAAGTTACATAAATAACAACAACAACAACAACAACAACCACCCTAAACAACAACAACAACATCAACAACAACAACAATAACCCTAAATAACAACAACAACAGCCCTAAGTAACAATTACAACAACAACAACAACCCTAAATAACAACAAAAACAACAATCACAGCAACAACAACAAGAACAACAACAACAACAACCTTAAACAACAACAACAACAACCCTAAACAACAACAACAACAAGAACCCTAAATAACAATAACAACAACAGCAACAATAACAAAACCTTTCCCTAAACCCTGAACCCTAAACAAGTTGCAACAATAACAACAACAACAACAACCACCCTAAATAACAACAACAACAACAACAACAACCCTAAATAACAACAACAACAACAACCCTAAATACAACAACAACAACAACAACAACAACAACAACCTTAAATAACAATAGCAACAACCACCCTAAATAACAACAACAACAACTACAACAACCACCCTTAATTACAACAACAACAACAGAAACAACAACCCTAAATAACAACAACAATCCTAAATAACAATAACAACAACAACAACAACAATAATAAAACCTTTCCCTAAACCCTGAACCCAAAACAAGTTGCAACAATAACAACAACAACAACAACCACCACCCTAAATAACAACAACAACAACAACAACAATAAACAACAACAACAACCCTAAACAACAACGACAACAACAACAAGAACCTTAAAGTTAAATAACAACAACAACAACAATAACAAAACCTTTCCCTAAACCCTGAACCCTAAACAAGTTGCAACAATAACAACAACAACAACAACCACCCTAAATAACAACAAGAACAACAACAACCCTAAAAAACAACAACAACAACAACAACCCTAAATACAACAACAACAACAACAACAACAACAACAACCTTAAATAACAACAACAACAACAACAACCCTAAACAACAACAACAACAACAACAACAATAATAAAACCTTTCCCTAAACCTTGAACCCTAAACAAGTTACAACAATAACAACAACAACAACAACAACAACAACCACCCTAAACAACAACAACAACATCAACAACAACAACAACCCTAAATAACAACAACAACAGCCCTAAGTAACAATTACAACAACAACAACAACCCTAAATAACAACAAAAACAACAAGCACAGCAACAACAACAAGAACAACAACAACAACAACCTTAAACAACAACAACAACAAGAACCCTAAATAACAATAACAACAACAACAACAATAACAAAACCTTTCCCTAAACCCTGAACCCTAAACAAGTTGCAACAATAACAACAACAACAACAACCACCCTAAATAACAACAACAACAACAACAACCCTAAAAAACAACAACAACAACAACAACCCTAAATACAACAACAACAACCTTAAATAACAACAAGAACATCAATAATAACGCTAAATAACAACAACAACAACAACAACAACCTTAAATAACAACAAGAACATCAATAATAACGCTAAATAACAACAACAACAACAACAACAACCCTAAATAACAACAAGAACAACAATAGTAACCCTAAATAACAACAAGAAAAAAAACAACAGGAACAACAACAACCCCAAATAACCACAACAACAACAACAACCCTTAATTACAACAACAACAACAGAAACAACAACCTTAAATAACAAGAACTACAACAACAACAACCCTACATAACAACAAGAACAACAATAACAATCCTAAACAAGAATAACAATAACAACAACAACCCTAAGTAACAATTACAACAACAACAACAACCCTAAATAACAACAATAACAACAAGCACAGCAACAACAACAAGAACAACAACAACAACAACAACAACCCTAAACAACAAAAACAACTACAACAACAACAACAAGAACCCTAAATAACAATAACAACAACAAAAACAATAACAAAACCTTTCCCTAAACCCTGAACCCTAAACAAGTTGCAACAATAACAACAACAACAACAACCACCCTAAATAACAACAACAACAACAACAACCCTAAATAACAACAACAACAACAACCCTAAATAACAACAACAACAACAACCATAAATAACAACAACAACAACAACCACCCTAAATAACAACAACAACAACAACAACCCTAAATAACAACAACAACAACAACAACCCTAAATAACAACAACAACAACAACCCTAAATAACAACAACAACAACCTTAAATAACAACAACAACAGCAACCCTAAACAACAACAACAACAACAACCCTAAAGAACAACAACAACAACAACAAGAACCCTAAATAACAATAACTACAACAACAACAATAACAAAACCTTTCCCTAAATCCTCAACCATAAACAAGTTGCAACAATAACAACAACAACAACAACCACCCTAAATAACAAAAACAACAACAACAACAACCCTAAATAACAACAACAACAACCTTAAATAACAACAACAACAGCAACAACAACAACCTTAAATATCAACAACAACAACAACAACAACCTTAAAAAACAACAACAACAACAACAACCTTAAATACAACAACAACAACAACAACCTTAAATAACAACAGCAACAACAACCCTAAATAACAACAACAACAACAACAAAAACCACCCTTAATTACAACAACAACAGAAACAACAACCCTAAATAACAACAACAAGAACAACGACAATAACCCTAAATAACAACAAGAACAACAATAACAACCCTAAATAACAACAAGAACAAAAACAACAGGAACAACAACAACCCCAAATAACAACAACAACAACAACCACCCTAAACAACAACAACCCTAAACAACAACAACAATCCTAAATAACAATAACAACAACAACAACAACAACAACAATAATAAAACCTTTCCCTAAACCCTGAACCCAAAACAAGTTGCAACAATAACAACAACAACAACAACAACAACAACCACCCTAAATAACAACAACAACAACAACAACAATAAACAACAACAACAACCCTAAACAACAACAACAACAACAACAACAAGAACCTTAAATAACAATAACAACAACAACAACAATAACAAAACCTTTCCCTAAACCCTGAACCCTAAACAAGTTGCAACAATAACAAAAACAACAACAACCACCCTAAATAACAACAACAACAACAACAACCCTAAAAAACAACATCAACAACAACAACAACAACAACAACAACCCTAAATAACAACAACAACAGCCCTAAGTAACAATTACAACAACAACAACAACCCTAAATAACAACAAAAACAACAAGCACAGCAACAACAACAAGAACAACAACAACAACAACAACAACAACAACAACCCTAAACAACAACAACAACAACAATAACAAAACCTTTCCCTAAACCCTGAACCCTAAACAAGTTGCAACAATAACAACAACAACAACAACAACCACCCTAAATAACAACAAGAACAACAACAACCCTAAAAAACAACAACAACAACAACCCTAAATACAACAACAACAACAACAACAACAACAACAACCTTAAATAACAACAACAACAACAACCCTAAACAACAACAACAACAACAACAACAATAATAAAACCTTTCCCTAAACCTTGAACCCTAAACAAGTTACATAAATAACAACAACAACAACAACAACAACCACCCTAAACAACAACAACAACATCAACAACAACAACAATAACCCTAAATAACAACAACAACAGCCCTAAGTAACAATTACAACAACAACAACAACCCTAAATAACAACAAAAACAACAAGCACAGCAACAACAACAAGAACAACAACAACAACAACCTTAAACAACAACAACAACAACCCTAAACAACAACAACAACAAGAACCCTAAATAACAATAACAACAACAGCAACAATAACAAAACCTTTCCCTAAACCCTGAACCCTAAACAAGTTGCAACAATAACAACAACAACAACAAATACCCTAAATAACAACAACAACAACAACAACAACAACCCTAAATAACAACAACAACAACAACCCTAAATACAACAACAACAACAACAACAACAACAACCTTAAATAACAATAGCAACAACCACCCTAAATAACAACAACAACAACTACAACAACCACCCTTAATTACAACAACAACAACAGAAACAACAACCCTAAATAACAACAACAATCCTAAATAACAATAACAACAACAACAAGAACAATAATAAAACCTTTCCCTAAACCCTGAACCCAAAACAAGTTGCAACAATAACAACAACAACAACAACCACCACCCTAAATAACAACAACAACAACAACAACAATAAACAACAACAACAACCCTAAACAACAACGACAACAACGACAACAACAACAAGAACCTTAAAGTTAAATAACAACAACAACAACAATAACAAAACCTTTCCCTAAACCCTGAACCCTAAACAAGTTGCAACAATAACAACAACAACAACAACCACCCTAAATAACAACAAGAACAACAACAACCCTAAAAAACAACAACAACAACAACAACCCTAAATACAACAACAACAACAACAACAACCTTAAATAACAACAACAACAACAACAACCCTAAACAACAACAACAACAACAACAACAATAATAAAACCTTTCCCTAAACCTTGAACCCTAAACAAGTTACAACAATAACAACAACAACAACAACAACAACAACCACCCTAAACAACAACAACAACATCAACAACAACAACAACCCTAAATAACAACAACAACAGCCCTAAGTAACAATTACAACAACAACAACAACCCTAAATAACAACAAAAACAACAAGCACAGCAACAACAACAAGAACAACAACAACAACAACCTTAAACAACAACAACAACAAGAACCCTAAATAACAATAACAACAACAACAACAATAACAAAACCTTTCCCTAAACCCTGAACCCTAAACAAGTTGCAACAATAACAACAACAACAACAACCACCCTAAATAACAACAACAACAACAACAACCCTAAAAAACAACAACAACAACAACAACCCTAAATACAACAACAACAACCTTAAATAACAACAAGAACATCAATAATAACGCTAAATAACAACAACAACAACAACAACAACCTTAAATAACAACAAGAACATCAATAATAACGCTAAATAACAACAACAATAACAACAACAACCCTAAATAACAACAAGAACAACAATAGTAACCCTAAATAACAACAAGAAAAAAAACAACAGGAACAACAACAACCCCAAATAACCACAACAACAACAACAACCCTTAATTACAACAACAACAACAGAAACAACAACCTTAAATAACAAGAACTACAACAACAACAACCCTACATAACAACAAGAACAACAATAACAAACCTAAACAAGAATAACAATAACAACAACAACCCTAAGTAACAATTACAACAACAACAACAACCCTAAATAACAACAATAACAACAAGCACAGCAACAACAACAAGAACAACAACAACAACAACAACAACCCTAAACAACAAAAACAACTACAATAACAACAACAAGAACCCTAAATAACAATAACAACAACAAAAACAATAACAAAACCTTTCCCTAAACCCTGAACCCTAAACAAGTTGCAACAATAACAACAACAACAACAACCACCCTAAATAACAACAACAACAACAACAACCCTAAATAACAACAACAACAACAACCCTAAATAACAACAACAACAACAACCATAAATAACAACAACAACAACAACCACCCTAAATAACAACAACAACAACAACAACCCTAAATAACAACAACAACAACAACAACCCTAAATAACAACAACAACAACAACCCTAAATAACAACAACAACAACAACCTTAAATAACAACAACAACAGCAACCCTAAACAACAACAACAACAACAACCCTAAAGAACAACAACAACAACAACAAGAACCCTAAATAACAATAACTACAACAACAACAATAACAAAACCTTTCCCTAAATCCTCAACCATAAACAAGTTGCAACAATAACAACAACAACAACAACCACCCTAAATAACAACAACAACAACAACAACAACAACCCTAAATAACAACAACAACAACCTTAAATAACAACAACAACAGCAACAACAACAACCTTAAATATCAACAACAACAACAACAACAACCTTAAAAAACAACAACAACAACAACAACCTTAAATAACAACAGCAACAACAACCCTAAATAACAACAACAACAACCTTAAATAACAACAACAACAGCAACAACAACAACCTTAAATATCAACAACAACAACAACAACAACCTTAAAAAACAACAACAACAACAACAACCTTAAATAACAACAGCAACAACAACCCTAAATAACAACAACAAGAACAACGACAATAACCCTAAATAACAACAACAACAACAACAAAAACCACCCTTAATTACAACAACAACAGAAACAACAACCCTAAATAACAACAACAAGAACAACGACAATAACCCTAAATAACAACAAGAACAACAATAACAACCCTAAATAACAACAAGAACAAAAACAATAGGAACAACAACAACCCCAAATAACAACAACAACAACAACCACCCTAAACAACAACAACCCTAAACAACAACAACAATCCTAAATAACAATAACAACAACAACAACAACAACAATAATAAAACCTTTCCCTAAACCCTGAACCCAAAACAAGTTGCAACAATAACAACAACAACAACAACAACCACCCTAAATAACAACAACAACGACAACAACAACAATAAACAACAACAACAACCCTAAACAACAACAACAACAACAAGAACCTTAAATAACAATAACAACAACAACAACAATAACAAAACCTTTCCCTAAACCCTGAACTAACAAGTTGCAACAATAACAAAAACAACAACAACCACCCTAAATAACAACAACAACAACAACCCTAAAAAACAACAACAACAACAACAACCCTAAATACAATAACAACAACAACCTTAAATAACGACAACAACAACAACCCTAAATAACAACAACAACAACAACAACCACCCTTAATTACAACAACAACAGAAACAACAACCCTAAATAACAACAACAAGAACAACAACAATAACCCTAAATAACAACAATAACAACCCTAAATAACAACAAGAACTAAAACAACAGGAACAACAACAACAACCCCAAATAACAACAACAAGAACAACAACCCTAAACAACAACAACAACAACCCTAAATAACAACAACAACAGCCCTAAGTAACAATTACAACAACAACAACCCTAAATAACAACAAAAACTACAAGCCAACAACAACAACAACAACAACAACAACAAGAACCCTAAACAACAACAACAACAACAAGAACCCTAAATAACAATAACAACAACAACAACAATAACAAAACCTTTCCCTAAACGCTGAACCCTAAACAAGTTGCAACAATAACAACAACAACAACCACCCTAAATAACAACAACAACAACAACAACAACCCTAAATAACAACAACAACAACAACCCTAAATACAACAACAACAACAACAACAACAACCTTAAATAACAAAAACAACAACAACCCTAAACAACTTACAACAACAACAACAATAATAAAACCTTTCCCTAAACCTTGAACCCTAAACAAGTTACAACAATAACAACAACAACAACAACAACAACAACCACCCTAAACAACAACAACAACATCAACAACAACAACAACCCTAAATAACAACAACAACAGCCCTAAGTAACAATTACAACAACAACAACAACCCTAAATAACAACAAAAACAACAAGCACAGCAACAACAACAAGAACAACAACAACAACAACCTTAAACAACAACAACAACAACCCTAAACAACAACAACAACAAGAACCCTAAATAACAATAACAACAACAACAACAATAACAAAACCTTTCCCTAAACCCTGAACCCTAAACAAGTTGCAACAATAACAACAACAACAACAACCACCCTAAATAACAACAACAACAACAACCCTAAAAAACAACAACAACAACAACAACCCTAAATACAACAACAACAACCTTAAATAACAACAAGAACATCAATAATAACGCTAAATAACAACAACAACAACAACAACAACCTTAAATAACAACAAGAACATCAATAATAACGCTAAATAACAACAACAATAACAACAACAACCCTAAATAACAACAAGAACAACAATAGTAACCCTAAATAACAACAAGAAAAAAAACAACAGGAACAACAACAACCCCAAATAACCACAACAACAACAACAACCCTTAATTACAGCAACAACAACAGAAACAACAACCCTAAATAACAAGAACAAGAACAACAATAACAATCCTAAACAAGAATAACAATAACAACAACAACCCTAAGTAACAATTACAACAACAACAACAACCCTAAATAACAACAATAACAACAAGCACAGCAACAACAACAAGAACAACAACAACAACAACAACAACCCTAAACAACAAAAACAACTACAATAACAACAACAAGAACCCTAAATAACAATAACAACAACAAAAACAATAACAAAACCTTTCCCTAAACCTTGAACCCTAAACAAGTTGCAACAATAACAACAACAACAACAACCACCCTAAATAACAACAACAACAACAACAACCCTAAATAACAACAACAACAACAACCCTAAATAACAACAACAACAACAACCATAAATAACAACAACAACAACAACCACCCTAAATAACAACAACAACAACAACAACCCTAAATAACAACAACAACAACAACCCTAAATAACAACAACAACAACAACCCTAAATAACAACAACAACAACAACCTTAAATAACAACAACAACAGCAACCCTAAACAACAACAACAACAACAACCCTAAAGAACAACAACAACAACAACAAGAACCCTAAATAACAATAACTACAACAACAACAATAACAAAACCTTTCCCTAAACCCTCAACCATAAACAAGTTGCAACAATAACAACAACAACAACAACAACAACCACCCTAAATAACAACAACAACAACAACAACAACAATAAACAACAACAACAACCCTAAACAACAACAACAACAACAACAAGAACCTTAAATAACAATAACAACAACAACAACAATAACAAAACCTTTCCCTAAACCCTGAACCCTAAACAAGTTGCAACAATAACAAAAACAACAACAACCACCCTAAATAACAACAACAACAACAACAACCCTTAAAAACAACAACAACAACAACAACCCTAAATACAACAACAACAACAACCTTAAATAACGACAACAACAACAACCCTAAATAACAACAACAACAGCAACAACAACAACAACCACCCTTAATTACAACAACAACAGAAACAACAACCCTAAATAACAACAACAAGAACAACAACAATAACCCTAAATAACAACAATAACAACCCTAAATAACAACAAGAACTAAAACAACAGGAACAACAACAACAACCCCAAATAACAACAACAAGAACAACAACCCTAAACAACAACAACAACAACAACAAAAACAACAATAATAAAACCTTTCCCTAAACCCTGAACCCTAAACAAGTTACAACAATAACAACAACAACAACAACAACCACCCTAAACAACAACAACAACATCAACAACAACAACAACAACAACAACCCTAAATAACAACAACAACAGCCCTAAGTAACAATTACAACAACAACAACCCTAAATAACAACAAAAACTACAAGCCAACAACAACAACAAGAACCCTAAACAACAACAACAACAACCCTAAACAACAACAACAACAAGAACCCTAAATAACAATAACAACAACAACAACAATAACAAAACCTTTCCCTAAACGCTGAACCCTAAACAAGTTGCAACAATAACAACAACAACAACCACCCTAAATAACAACAACAACAACAACAACAACCCTAAATAACAACAACAACAACAACCCTAAATACAACAACAACAACAACAACAACCTTAAATAACAACAACAACAACAACCCTAAATAACAACAACAACAACAACAACAACCACCCTTAATTACAACAACAACAACAGAAACAACAACCCTAAATAACAACAACAATCCTAAATAACAATAACAACAACAAAAACAACAATAATAAAACCTTTCCCTAAACCCTGAACCCAAAACAAGTTGCAACAATAACAACAACAACAACAACAACCACCCTAAATAACAACAACAACAACAACAACAATAAACAACAACAACAACCCTAAACAACAACGACAACAACAACAAGAACCTTAAAGATAAATAACAACAACAACAACAATAACAAAACCTTTCCCTAAACCCTGAACCCTAAACAAGTTGCAACAATAACAACAACAACAACAACCACCCTAAATAACAACAAGAACAACAACAACCCTAAAAAACAACAACAACAACAACAACCCTAAATACAACAACAACAACAACAACAACAACAACAACCCTAAATACAACAACAACAACAACAACAACAACCTTAAATAACAACAACAACAACAACCCTAAACAACAACAACAACAACAACAACAATAATTTAACCTTTCCCTAAACCTTGAACCCTAAACAAGTTACAACAACAACAACAACAACAACAACAACCACCCTAAACAACAACAACAACATCAACAACAACAACAACCCTAAATAACAACAACAACAGCCCTAAGTAACAATTACAACAACAACAACAACCCTAAATAACAACAAAAACAACAAGCACAGCAACAACAACAAGAACAACAACAACAACAACCTTAAACAACAACAACAACAACCCTAAACAACAACAACAACAAGAACCCTAAATAACAATAACAACAACAACAACAATAACAAAACCTTTCCCTAAACCCTGAACCCTAAACAAGTTGCAACAATAACAACAACAACAACAACCACCCTAAATAACAACAACAACAACAACAACCCTAAAAAACAACAACAACAACAACAACCCTAAATACAACAACAACAACCTTAAATAACAACAAGAACATCAATAATAACGCTAAATAACAACAACAACAACAACAACAACCTTAAATAACAACAAGAACATCAATAATAATGCTAAATAACAACAACAATAACAACAACAACCCTAAATAACAACAAGAACAACAATAGTAACCCTAAATAACAACAAGAAAAAAAACAACAGGAACAACAACAACCCCAAATAACCACAACAACAACAACAACCCTTAATTACAACAACAACAACAGAAACAACAACCCTAAATAACAAGAACAAGAACAACAATAACAATCCTAAACAAGAATAACAATAACAACAACAACCCTAAGTAACAATTACAACAACAACAACAACCCTAAATAACAACAATAACAACAAGCACAGCAACAACAACAAGAACAACAACAACAACAACAACAACCCTAAACAACAAAAACAACTACAATAACAACAACAAGAACCCTAAATAACAATAACAACAACAAAAACAATAACAAAACCTTTCCCTAAACCTTGAACCCTAAACAAGTTGCAACAATAACAACAACAACAACAACCACCCTAAATAACAACAACAACAACAACAACCCTAAATAACAACAACAACAACAACCTTAAATAACAACAACAACAACAACCACCCTAAATAACAACAACAACAACAACCCTAAATAACAACAACAACAACCATAAATAACAACAACAACAACAACAACCCTAAATAACAACAACAACAACAACAACAACCCTAAATAACAACAACAACAACAACAACCCTAAATAACAACAACAACAACAACCCTAAATAACAACAACAACAACAACCTTAAATAACAACAACAACAGCAACCCTAAACAACAACAACAACAACAACCCTAAAGAACAACAACAACAACAAGAAGAACCCTAAATAACAATAACTACAACAACAACAATAACAAAACCTTTCCCTAAACCCTCAACCATAAACAAGTTGCAACAATAACAACAACAACAACAACCACCCTAAATAACAAAAACAACAACAACAACAACCCTAAATAACAACAACAACAACCTTAAATAACAACAACAACAGCAACAACAACAACCTTAAATATCAACAACAACAACAACAACAACCTTAAAAAACAACAACAACAACAACAACCCTAAATACAACAACAACAACAACAACCTTAAATAACAACAGCAACAACAACCCTAAATAACAACAACAACAACAACAAAAACCACCCTTAATTACAACAACAACAGAAACAACAACCCTAAATAACAACAACAAGAACAACGACAATAACCCTAAATTGTTACAAGAACAACAATAACAACCCTAAATAACAACAAGAACAAAAACAACAGGAACAACAACAACCCCAAATAACAACAACAACAACAACCACCCTAAACAACAACAACCCTAAACAACAACAACAATCCTAAATAACAATAACAACAACAACAACAACAACAACAATAATAAAACCTTTCCCTAAACCCTGAACCCAAAACAAGTTGCAACAATAACAACAACAACAACAACAACAACAACCACCCTAAATAACAACAACAACAACAACAACAACAATAAACAACAACAACAACCCTAAACAACAACAACAACAACAACAAGAACCTTAAATAACAATAACAACAACAACAACAATAACAAAACCTTTCCCTAAACCCTGAACCCTAAACAAGTTGCAACAATAACAAAAACAACAACAACCACCCTTAATTACAACAACAACAGAAACAACAACCCTAAATAACAACAACAAGAACAACAACAATAACCCTAAATAACAACAATAACAACCCTAAATAACAACAAGAACTAAAACAACAGGAACAACAACAACAACAACCCCAAATAACAACAACAAGAACAACAACCCTAAACAACAACAACAACAACAACAAAAACAACAATAATAAAACCTTTCCCTAAACCCTGAACCCTAAACAAGTTACAACAATAACAACAACAACAACAACAACAACCACCCTAAACAACAACAACAACATCAACAACAACAACAACAACAACAACCCTAAATAACAACAACAACAGCCCTAAGTAACAATTACAACAACAACAACCCTAAATAACAACAAAAACTACAAGCCAACAACAACAACAAGAACCCTAAACAACAACAACAACAACCCTAAACAACAACAACAACAACAAGAACCCTAAATAACAATAACAACAACAACAACAATAACAAAACCTTTCCCTAAATGCTGAACCCTAAACAAGTTGCAACAATAACAACAACAACAACCACCCTAAATAACAACAACAACAACAACAACAACCCTAAATACAACAACAACAACAACAACAACCTTAAATAACAACAGCAACAACAACCCTAAATAACAACAACAACAACTACAACAACCACCCTTAATTACAACAACAACAACAGAAACAACAACCCTAAATAACAACAACAATCCTAAATAACAATAACAACAACAACAACAATAATAATAAAACCTTTCCCTAAACCCTGAACCCAAAACAAGTTGCAACAATAACAACAACAACAACAACAACCACCCTAAATAACAACAACAACAACAACAACAATAAACAACAACAACAACCCTAAACAACAACGACAACAACAACAAGAACCTTAACGTTAAATAACAACAACAACAACAATAACAAAACCTTTCCCTAAACCCTGAACCCTAAACAAGTTGCAACAATAACAACAACAACAACAACAACCTTAAATAACAACAAGAACAACAACAACCCTAAAAAACAACAACAACAACAACAACCCTAAATACAACAACAACAACAACAACAACAACCTTAAATAACAACAACAACAACAACCCTAAACAACAACAACAACAACAACAACAATAATAAAACCTTTCCCTAAACCTTGAACCCTAAACAAGTTACAACAATAACAACAACAACAACAACAACAACAACAACCACCCTAAACAACAACAACAACATCAACAACAACAACAACAACCCTAAATAACAACAACAACAGCCCTAAGTAACAATTACAACAACAACAACAACCCTAAATAACAACAAAAACAACAAGCACAGCAACAACAACAAGAACAACAACAACAACAACCTTAAACAACAACAACAACAACCCTAAACAACAACAACAACAAGAACCCTAAATAACAATAACAACAACACCAACAATAACAAAACCTTTCCCTAAACCCTGAACCCTAAACAAGTTGCAACAATAACAACAACAACAACAACCACCCTAAACAACAACAACAATAACAACAACCCTAAAAAACAACAACAACAACAACAACCCTAAATACAACAACAACAACAACAACAACAACAACAACAACCCTAAATACAACAACAACAACAACAACAACAACCTTAAATAACAACAACAACAACAACCCTAAACAACAACAACAACAACAACAACAATAATTTAACCTTTCCCTAAACCTTGAACCCTAAACAAGTTACAACAACAACAACAACAACAACAACAACCACCCTAAACAACAACAACAACATCAACAACAACAACAACCCTAAATAACAACAACAACAGCCCTAAGTAACAATTACAACAACAACAACAACCCTAAATAACAACAAAAACAACAAGCACAGCAACAACAACAAGAACAACAACAACAACAACCTTAAACAACAACAACAACAACCCTAAACAACAACAACAACAAGAACCCTAAATAACAATAACAACAACAACAACAATAACAAAACCTTTCCCTAAACCCTGAACCCTAAACAAGTTGCAACAATAACAACAACAACAACAACCACCCTAAATAACAACAACAACAACAACAACCCTAAAAAACAACAACAACAACAACAACCCTAAATACAACAACAACAACCTTAAATAACAACAAGAACATCAATAATAACGCTAAATAACAACAACAACAACAACAACAACCTTAAATAACAACAAGAACATCAATAATAACGCTAAATAACAACAACAACCCTAAATAACAACAAGAACAACAATAGTAACCCTAAATAACAACAAGAAAAAAAACAACAGGAACAACAACAACCCCAAATAACCACAACAACAACAACAACCCTTAATTACAACAACAACAACAGAAACAACAACCCTAAATAACAAGAACAAGAACAACAATAACAATCCTAAACAAGAATAACAATAACAACAACAACCCTAAGTAACAATTACAACAACAACAACAACCCTAAATAACAACAATAACAACAAGCACAGCAACAACAACAAGAACAACAACAACAACAACAACAACCCTAAACAACAAAAACAACTACAATAACAACAACAAGAACCCTAAATAACAATAACAACAACAAAAACAATAACAAAACCTTTCCCTAAACCTTGAACCCTAAACAAGTTGCAACAATAACAACAACAACAACAACCACCCTAAATAACAACAACAACAACAACCCTAAATAACAACAACAACAACAACAACAACCCTAAATAACAACAACAACAACAACCTTAAATAACAACAACAACAACAACCACCCTAAATAACAACAACAACAACAACCCTAAATAACAACAACAACAACAACCATAAATAACAACAACAACAACAACAACCCTAAATAACAACAACAACAACAACAACCCTAAATAACAACAACAACAACAACAACCCTAAATAACAACAACAACAACAACCCTAAATAACAACAACAACAACAACCTTAAATAACAACAACAACAGCAACCCTAAACAACAACAACAACAACAACCCTAAAGAACAACAACAACAACAAGAAGAACCCTAAATAACAATAACTACAACAACAACAATAACAAAACCTTTCCCTAAACCCTCAACCATAAACAAGTTGCAACAATAACAACAACAACAACAACCACCCTAAATAACAAAAACAACAACAACAACAACCCTAAATAACAACAACAACAACCTTAAATAACAACAACAACCTTAAATATCAACAACAACAACAACAACAACCTTAAAAAACAACAACAACAACAACAACCCTAAATACAACAACAACAACAACAACCTTAAATAACAACAGCAACAACAACCCTAAATAACAACAACAACAACAACAAAAACCACCCTTAATTACAACAACAACAGAAACAACAACCCTAAATAACAACAACAAGAACAACGACAATAACCCTAAATAACAACAAGAACAACAATAACAACCCTAAATAACAACAAGAACAAAAACAACAGGAACAACAACAACCCCAAATAACAACAACAACAACAACCACCCTAAACAACAACAACCCTAAACAACAACAACAATCCTAAATAACAATAACAACAACAACAACAACAACAACAATAATAAAACCTTTCCCTAAACCCTGAACCCAAAACAAGTTGCAACAATAACATCAACAACAACAACAACAACAACCACCCTAAATAACAACAACAACAACAACAACAACAATAAACAACAACAACAACCCTAAACAACAACAACAACAACAACAAGAACCTTAAATAACAATAACAACAACAACAACAATAACAAAACCTTTCCCTAAACCCTGAACCCTAAACAAGTTGCAACAATAACAAAAACAACAACAACCACCCTAAATAACAACAACAACAACAACAACCCTAAAAAACAACAACAACAACAACAACCCTAAATACAACAACAACAACAACCTTAAATAACGACAACAACAACAACCCTAAATAACAACAACAACAACAACAACAACAACAACAACCACCCTTAATTACAACAACAACAGAAACAACAACCCTAAATAACAACAACAAGAACAACAACAATAACCCTAAATAACAACAATAACAACCCTAAATAACAACAAGAACTAAAACAACAGGAACAACAACAACAACAACCCCAAATAACAACAACAAGAACAACAACCCTAAACAACAACAACAACAACAACAGTAATAAAACCTTTCCCTAAACCCTGAACCCTAAACAAGTTACAACAATAACAACAACAACAACAACAACAACCACCCTAAATAACAACAACAACATCAACAACAACAACAACAACAACAACCCTAAATAACAACAACAACAGCCCTAAGTAACAATTACAACAACAACAACCCTAAATAACAACAAAAACTACAAGCCAACAACAACAACAAGAACCCTAAACAACAACAACAACAACCCTAAACAACAACAACAACAACAAGAACCCTAAATAACAATAACAACAACAACAACAATAACAAAACCTTTCCCTAAACCCTGAACCCTAAACAAGTTGCAACAATAACAACAACAACAACCACCCTAAATAACAACAACAACAACAACAACCACCCTAAATAACAACAACAACAACAACCCTAAATACAACAACAACAACAACAACAACCCTAAATAACAACAGCAACAACAACCCTAAATAACAACAACAACAACTACAACAACCACCCTTAATTACAACAACAACAACAGAAACAACAACCCTAAATAACAACAACAATCCTAAATAACAATAACAACAACAACAACAATAATAATAAAACCTTTCCCTAAACCCTGAACCCAAAACAAGTTGCAACAATAACAACAACAACAACAACAACCACCCTAAATAACAACAACAACAACAACAACAATAAACAACAACAACAACCCTAAACAACAACGACAACAACAACAAGAACCTTAACGTTAAATAACAACAACAACAACAATAACAAAACCTTTCCCTAAACCCTGAACCCTAAACAAGTTGCAACAATAACAACAACAACAACAACCACCCTAAATAACAACAAGAACAACAACAACCCTAAAAAACAACAACAACAACAACAACCCTAAATACAACAACAACAACAACAACAACAACCTTAAATAACAACAACAACAACAACCCTAAACAACAACAACAACAACAACAACAATAATAAAACCTTTCCCTAAACCTTGAACCCTAAACAAGTTACAACAATAACAACAACAACAACAACAACAACAACCACCCTAAACAACAACAACAACATCAACAACAACAACAACAACCCTAAATAACAACAACAACAGCCCTAAGTAACAATTACAAAAACAACAACAACCCTAAATAACAACAAAAACAACAAGCACAGCAACAACAACAAGAACAACAACAACAACAACCTTAAACAACAACAACAACAACCCTAAACAACAACAACAACAACAACCCTAAATAACAACAACAACAACAACAACAATAACAAAACCTTTCCCTAAACCCTGAACCCTAAACAAGTTGCAACAATAACAACAACAACAACAACCACCCTAAATAACAACAAGAACAACAACAACCCTAAAAAACAACAACAACCCTAAATACAACAACAACAACAACAACAACAACAACAACCCTAAATACAACAACAACAACAACCTTAAATAACAACAACAACAACAACCCTAAACAACAACAACAACAACAACAACAATAATTTAACCTTTCCCTAAACCTTGAACCCTAAACAAGTTACAACAACAACAACAACAACAACAACAACCACCCTAAATAACAACAACAACATCAACAACAACAACAACCCTAAATAACAACAACAACAGCCCTAAGTAACAATTACAACAACAACAACAACCCTAAATAACAACAAAAACAACAAGCACAGCAACAACAACAAGAACAACAACAACAACAACCTTAAACAACAACAACAACAACCCTAAACAACAACAACAACAAGAACCCTAAATAACAATAACAACAACAACAACAATAACAAAACCTTTCCCTAAACCCTGAACCCTAAACAAGTTGCAACAATAACAACAACAACAACAACCACCCTAAATAACAACAACAACAACAACAACCCTAAAAAACAACAACAACAACAACAACCCTAAATACAACAACAACAACCTTAAATAACAACAAGAACATCAATAATAACGCTAAATAACAACAACAACAACAACAACAACCTTAAATAACAACAAGAACATCAATAATAACGCTAAATAACAACAACAATAACAACAACAACCCTAAATAACAACAACAACAACAATAGTAACCCTAAATAACAACAAGAAAAAAAACAACAGGAACAACAACAACCCCAAATAACCACAACAACAACAACAACCCTTAATTACAACAACAACAACAGAAACAACAACCCTAAATAACAAGAACAAGAACAACAATAACAATCCTAAACAAGAATAACAATAACAACAACAACCCTAAGTAACAATTACAACAACAACAACAACCCTAAATAACAACAAGCACAGCAACAACAACAAGAACAACAACAACAACAACAACCCTAAACAACAAAAACAACTACAATAACAACAACAAGAACCCTAAATAACAATAACAACAACAAAAACAATAACAAAACCTTTCCCTAAACCTTGAACCCTAAACAAGTTGCAACAATAACAACAACAACAACAACCACCCTAAATAACAACAACAACAACAACAACCCTAAATAACAACAACAACAACAACAACCCTAAATAACAACAACAACAACAACCTTAAATAACAACAACAACAACAACCACCCTAAATAACAACAACAACAACAACCCTAAATAACAACAACAACAACAACCATAAATAACAACAACAACAACAACAACCCTAAATAACAACAACAACAACAACAACCCTAAATAACAACAACAACCCTAAATAACAACAACAACAACAACCCTAAATAACAACAACAACAACAACCTTAAATAACAACAACAACAGCAACCCTAAACAACAACAACAACAGCAACCCTAAAGAACAACAACAACAACAAGAAGAACCCTAAATAACAATAACTACAACAACAACAATAACAAAACCTTTCCCTAAACCCTCAACCATAAACAAGTTGCAACAATAACAACAACAACAACAACCACCCTAAATAACAAAAACAACAACAACAACAACCCTAAATAACAACAACAACAACCTTAAATAACAACAACAACAGCAACAACAACAACCTTAAATATCATCAACAACAACAACAACAACCTTAAAAAACAACAACAACAACAACAACCCTAAATACAACAACAACAACAACAACCTTAAATAACAACAGCAACAACAACCCTAAATAACAACAACAACAACAACAACAACAACCACCCTTAATTACAACAACAACAGAAACAACAACCCTAAATAACAACAACAAGAACAACGACAATAACCCTAAATAACAACAAGAACAACAATAACAACCCTAAATAACAACAAGAACAAAAACAACAGGAACAACAACAACCCCAAATAACAACAACAACAACAACCACCCTAAACAACAACAACCCTAAACAACAACAACAATCCTAAATAACAATAACAACAACAACAACAACAACAACAATAATAAAACCTTTCCCTAAACCCTGAACCCAAAACAAGTTGCAACAATAACAACAACAACAACAACAACAACAACCACCCTAAATAACAACAACAACAATAAACAACAACAACCACCCTAAACAACAACAACAACAACAACAAGAACCTTAAATAACAATAACAACAACAACAACAATAACAAAACCTTTCCCTAAACCCTGAACCCTAAACAAGTTGCAACAATAACAAAAACAACAACAACCACCCTAAATAACAACAACAACAACAACAACCTTAAATAAC
>OX359289.1:50160103-50212603 GCA_947179395.2 Pulicaria dysenterica | reverse complement strand
AACAACAACCCTAAAAAACAACAACAACAACAACAACCCTAAATACAACAACAACAACCTTAAATAACAACAAGAACATCAATAATAACGCTAAATAACAACAACAACAACAACAACAACCTTAAATAACAACAAGAACATCAATAATAACGCTAAATAACAACAACAATAACAACAACAACCCTAAATAACAACAAGAACAACAATAGTAACCCTAAATAACAACAAGAAAAAAAACAACAGGAACAACAACAACCCCAAATAACCACAACAACAACAACAACCCTTAATTACAACAACAACAGAAACAACAACCCTAAATAACAAGAACAAGAACAACAATAACAATCCTAAACAAGAATAACAATAACAACAACAACCCTAAGTAACAATTACAACAACAACAACAACCCTAAATAACAACAAGCACAGCAACAACAACAAGAACAACAACAACAACAACAACCCTAAACAACAAAAACAACTACAATAACAACAACAAGAACCCTAAATAACAATAACAACAACAAAAACAATAACAAAACCTTTCCCTAAACCTTGAACCCTAAACAAGTTGCAACAATAACAACAACAACAACAACCACCCTAAATAACAACAACAACAACAACAACCCTAAATAACAACAACAACCCTAAATAACAACAACAACAACAACCTTAAATAACAACAACAACAACAACCACCCTAAATAACAACAACAACAACAACCCTAAATAACAACAACAACAACAACCATAAATAACAACAACAACAACAACAACCCTAAATAACAACAACAACAACAACAACCCTAAATAACAACAACAACCCTAAATAACAACAACAACAACAACAACCCTAAATAACAACAACAACAACAACCCTAAATAACAACAACAACAACAACCTTAAATAACAACAACAACAGCAACCCTAAACAACAACAACAACAGCAACCCTAAAGAACAACAACAACAACAAGAAGAACCCTAAATAACAATAACTACAATAACAAAACCTTTCCCTAAACCCTCAACCATAAACAAGTTGCAACAATAACAACAACAACAACAACCACCCTAAATAACAAAAACAACAACAACAACAACCCTAAATAACAACAACAACAACCTTAAATAACAACAACAACAGCAACAACAACAACCTTAAATATCATCAACAACAACAACAACAACCTTAAAAAACAACAACAACAACAACAACCCTAAATACAACAACAACAACAACAACCTTAAATAACAACAGCAACAACAACCCTAAATAACAACAACAACAACAACAAAAACCACCCTTAATTACAACAACAACAGAAACAACAACCCTAAATAACAACAACAAGAACAACAACAATAACCCTAAATAACAACAAGAACAACAATAACAACCCTAAATAACAACAAGAACAAAAACAACAGGAACAACAACAACCCCAAATAACAACAACAACAACAACCACCCTAAACAACAACAACCCTAAACAACAACAACAATCCTAAATAACAATAACAACAACAACAACAACAACAACAATAATAAAACCTTTCCCTAAACCCTGAACCCAAAACAAGTTGCAACAATAACAACAACAACAACAACAACAACAACCACCCTAAATAACAACAACAACAACAACAACAACAATAAACAACAACAACCACCCTAAACAACAACAACAACAACAACAAGAACCTTAAATAACAATAACAACAACAACAACAATAACAAAACCTTTCCCTAAACCCTGAACCCTAAACAAGTTGCAACAATAACAAAAACAACAACAACCACCCTAAATAACAACAACAACAACAACAACCCTAAAAAACAACAACAACAACAACAACCCTAAATACAACAACAACAACAACCTTAAATAACGACAACAACAACAACCCTAAATAACAACAACAACAACAACAACAACAACAACCACCCTTAATTACAACAACAACAGAAACAACAACCCTAAATAACAACAACAAGAACAACAACAATAACCCTAAATAACAACAATAACAACCCTAAATAACAACAAGAACTAAAACAACAGGAACAACAACAACAACAACCCCAAATAACAACAACAAGAACAACAACCCTAAACAACAACAACAACAACAACAAAAACAACAATAATAAAACCTTTCCCTAAACCCTGAACCCTAAACAAGTTACAACAATAACAACAACAACAACAACAACAACCCTAAATAACAACAACAACAACCCTAAATAACAACAAAAACAACAAGCCAACAACAACAACAACAACAACAACAACAAGAACCCTAAACAACAACAACAACAACCCTAAACAACAACAACAACAACAAGAACCCTAAATAACAATAACAACAACAACAACAATAACAAAACCTTTCCCTAAATGCTGAACCCTAAACAAGTTGCAACAATAACAACAACAACAACCACCCTAAATAACAACAACAACAACAACAACAACCCTAAATACAACAACAACAACAACCTTAAATAACAACAACAACAACAACCCTAAATAACAACAACAACAACAACAACAACAACAACAACCCTTAATTACAACAACAACAGAAACAACAACCCTAAATAACAACAACAAGAACAACAACAATAACCCTAAATAACAACAATAACAACCCTAAATAACAACAAGAACTAAAACAACAGGAACAACAACAACAACAACCCTAAATAACAACAACAAGAACAACAACCCTAAACAACAACAACAACAACAACAAAAACAACAATAATAAAACCTTTCCCTAAACCCTGAACCCTAAACAAGTTACAACAATAACAACAACAACAACAACAACAACAACCCTAAACAACAACAACAACAACAACAACAACAACAACAACAACAACCCTAAATAACAACAACAACAGCCCTAAGTAACAATTACAACAACAACAACCCTAAATAACAACAAAAACTACAAGCCAACAACAACAACAAGAACCCTAAACAACAACAACAACCCTAAACAACAACAACAACAACAAGAACCCTAAATAACAATAACAACAACAACAACAATAACAAAACCTTTCCCTAAATGCTGAACCCTAAACAAGTTGCAACAATAACAACAACAACAACCACCCTAAATAACAACAACAACAACAACAACCACCCTAAATAACAACAACAACAACAACAACAACAATAAACAACAACAACCACCCTAAACAACAACAACAACAACAACAAGAACCTTAAATAACAATAACAACAACAACAACAATAACAAAACCTTTCCCTAAACCCTGAACCCTAAACAAGTTGCAACAATAACAAAAACAACAACAACCACCCTAAATAACAACAACAACAACAACAACCCTAAAAAACAACAACAACAACAACAACCCTAAATACAACAACAACAACAACCTTAAATAACGACAACAACAACAACCCTAAATAACAACAACAACAACAACAACAACAACAACAACCACCCTTAATTACAACAACAACAGAAACAACAACCCTAAATAACAACAACAAGAACAACAACAATAACCCTAAATAACAACAACAACAACCCTAAATAACAACAAGAACTAAAACAACAGGAACAACAACAACAACAACCCCAAATAACAACAACAAGAACAACAACCCTAAACAACAACAACAACAACAACAAAAACAACAATAATAAAACCTTTCCCTAAACCCTGAACCCTAAACAAGATACAACAATAACAACAACAACAACAACAACAACAACCCTAAATAACAACAACAACAACCCTAAATAACAACAAAAACTACAAGCCAACAACAACAACAACAACAACAACAACAAGAACCCTAAACAACAACAACAACAACCCTAAACAACAACAACAACAACAAGAACCCTAAATAACAATAACAACAACAACAACAATAACAAAACCTTTCCCTAAATGCTGAACCCTAAACAAGTTGCAACAATAACAACAACAACAACCACCCTAAATAACAACAACAACAACAACAACAACCCTAAATACAACAACAACAACAACCTTAAATAACGACAACAACAACAACCCTAAATAACAACAACAACAACAACAACAACAACAACCACCCTTAATTACAACAACAACAGAAACAACAACCCTAAATAACAACAACAAGAACAACAACAATAACCCTAAATAACAACAATAACAACCCTAAATAACAACAAGAACTAAAATAACAGGAACAACAACAACAACAACCCCAAATAACAACAACAAGAACAACAACCCTAAACAACAACAACAACAACAACAAAAACAACAATAATAAAACCTTTCCCTAAACCCTGAACCCTAAACAAGTTACAACAATAACAACAACAACAACAACAACAACCACCCTAAACAACAACAACAACATCAACAACAACAACAACAACAACAACCCTAAATAACAACAACAACAACCCTAAGTAACAATTACAACAACAACAACCCTAAATAACAACAAAAACTACAAGCCAACAACAACAACAAGAACCCTAAACAACAACAACAACAACCCTAAACAACAACAACAACAACAAGAACCCTAAATAACAATAACAACAACAACAACAATAACAAAACCTTTCCCTAAATGCTGAACCCTAAACAAGTTGCAACAATAACAACAACAACAACAACCCTAAATAACAACAACAACAACAACAACCACCCTAAATAACAACAACAACAACAACCCTAAATACAACAACAACAACAACAACAACCTTAAATAACAACAACAACAACAACCCTAAATAACAACAACAACAACAACAACAACCACCCTTAATTACAACAACAACAACAGAAACAACAACCCTAAATAACAACAACAATCCTAAATAACAATAACAACAACAACAACAATAATAATAAAACCTTTCCCTAAACCCTGAACCCAAAACAAGTTGCAACAATAACAACAACAACAACAACAACCACCCTAAATAACAACAACAACAACAACAACAATAAACAACAACAACAACCCTAAACAACAACGACAACAACAACAAGAACCTTAACTATAAATAACAACAACAACAACAATAACAAAACCTTTCCCTAAACCCTGAACCCTAAACAAGTTGCAACAATAACAACAACAACAACAACCACCCTAAATAACAACAAGAACAACAACAACCCTAAAAAACAACAACAACAACAACAACCCTAAATACAACAACAACAACAACAACAACAACCTTAAATAACAACAACAACAACAACCCTAAACAACAACAACAACAACAACAACAATAATAAAACCTTTCCCTAAACCTTGAACCCTAAACAAGTTACAACAATAACAACAACAACAACAACAACAACAACCACCCTAAACAACAACAACAACATCAACAACAACAACAACAACCCTAAATAACAACAACAACAGCCCTAAGTAACAATTACAACAACAACAACAACCCTAAATAACAACAAAAACAACAAGCACAGCAACAACAACAAGAACAACAACAACAACAACCTTAAACAACAACAACAACAACCCTAAACAACAACAACAACAACAACCCTAAATAACAACAACAACAACAACAACAATAACAAAACCTTTCCCTAAACCCTGAACCCTAAACAAGTTGCAACAATAACAACAATAACAACAACCACCCTAAATAACAACAAGAACAACAACAACCCTAAAAAACAACAACAACCCTAAATACAACAACAACAACAACAACAACAACAACAACCCTAAATACAACAACAACAACAACCTTAAATAACAACAACAACAACAACCCTAAATAACAACAACAACAACAACAACAATAATTTAACCTTTCCCTAAACCTTGAACCCTAAACAAGTTACAACAACAACAACAACAACAACAACAACAACCCTAAACAACAACAACAACAACAACAACAACAACAACCCTAAATAACAACAACAACAGCCCTAAGTAACAATTACAACAACAACAACAACCCTAAATAACAACAAAAACAACAAGCACAGCAACAACAACAAGAACAACAACAACAACAACCTTAAACAACAACAACAACAACCCTAAACAACAACAACAACAAGAACCCTAAATAACAATAACAACAACAACAACAATAACAAAACCTTTCCCTAAACCCTGAACCCTAAACAAGTTGCAACAATAACAACAACAACAACAACCACCCTAAATAACAACAACAACAACAACAACCCTAAAAAACAACAACAACAACAACAACCCTAAATACAACAACAACAACCTTAAATAACAACAAGAACATCAATAATAACGCTAAATAACAACAACAACAACAACAACAACCTTAAATAACAACAAGAACATCAATAATAACGCTAAATAACAACAACAATAACAACAACAACCCTAAATAACAACAACAACAACAATAGTAACCCTAAATAACAACAAGAAAAAAAACAACAGGAACAACAACAACCCCAAATAACCACAACAACAACAACAACCCTAAATAACAACAACAACAACAGAAACAACAACCCTAAATAACAAGAACAAGAACAACAATAACAATCCTAAACAAGAATAACAATAACAACAACAACCCTAAGTAACAATTACAACAACAACAACAACCCTAAATAACAACAAGCACAGCAACAACAACAAGAACAACAACAACAACAACAACCCTAAACAACAAAAACAACTACAATAACAACAACAAGAACCCTAAATAACAATAACAACAACAAAAACAATAACAAAACCTTTCCCTAAACCTTGAACCCTAAACAAGTTGCAACAATAACAACAACAACAACAACCACCCTAAATAACAACAACAACAACAACAACCCTAAATAACAACAACAACAACAACAACCCTAAATAACAACAACAACAACAACCTTAAATAACAACAACAACAACAACCACCCTAAATAACAACAACAACAACAACCCTAAATAACAACAACAACAACAACCATAAATAACAACAACAACAACAACAACCCTAAATAACAACAACAACAACAACAACCCTAAATAACAACAACAACCCTAAATAACAACAACAACAACAACAACCCTAAATAACAACAACAACAACAACCCTAAATAACAACAACAACAACAACCTTAAATAACAACAACAACAGCAACCCTAAACAACAACAACAACAGCAACCCTAAAGAACAACAACAACAACAAGAAGAACCCTAAATAACAATAACTACAACAACAACAATAACAAAACCTTTCCCTAAACCCTCAACCATAAACAAGTTGCAACAATAACAACAACAACAACAACCACCCTAAATAACAAAAACAACAACAACAACAACCCTAAATAACAACAACAACAACCTTAAATAACAACAACAACAGCAACAACAACAACCTTAAATATCATCAACAACAACAACAACAACCTTAAAAAACAACAACAACAACAACAACCCTAAATACAACAACAACAACAACAACCTTAAATAACAACAGCAACAACAACCCTAAATAACAAGAACAACAACAACAACAACCACCCTTAATTACAACAACAACAGAAACAACAACCCTAAATAACAACAACAAGAACAACGACAATAACCCTAAATAACAACAAGAACAACAATAACAACCCTAAATAACAACAAGAACAAAAACAACAGGAACAACAACAACCCCAAATAACAACAACAACAACAACCACCCTAAACAACAACAACCCTAAACAACAACAACAATCCTAAATAACAATAACAACAACAACAACAACAACAACAATAATAAAACCTTTCCCTAAACCCTGAACCCAAAACAAGTTGCAACAATAACAACAACAACAACAACAACAACAACAACCACCCTAAATAACAACAACAACAACAACAACAACAATAAACAACAACAACCACCCTAAACAACAACAACAACAACAACAAGAACCTTAAATAACAATAACAACAACAACAACAACAACAAAACCTTTCCCTAAACCCTGAACCCTAAACAAGTTGCAACAATAACAAAAACAACAACAACCACCCTAAATAACAACAACAACAACAACAACCCTAAAAAACAACAACAACAACAACAACCCTAAATACAACAACAACAACAACCTTAAATAACGACAACAACAACAACCCTAAATAACAACAACAACAACAACAACAACAACAACCACCCTTAATTACAACAACAACAGAAACAACAACCCTAAATAACAACAACAAGAACAACAACAATAACCCTAAATAACAACAATAACAACCCTAAATAACAACAAGAACTAAAACAACAGGAACAACAACAACAACAACCCCAAATAACAACAACAAGAACAACAACCCTAAACAACAACAACAACAACAACAAAAACAACAATAATAAAACCTTTCCCTAAACCCTGAACCCTAAACAAGTTACAACAATAACAACAACAACAACAACAACAACCCTAAATAACAACAACAACAACCCTAAATAACAACAAAAACTACAAGCCAACAACAACAACAACAACAACAACAACAAGAACCCTAAACAACAACAACAACAACCCTAAACAACAACAACAACAACAAGAACCCTAAATAACAATAACAACAACAACAACAATAACAAAACCTTTCCCTAAATGCTGAACCCTAAACAAGTTGCAACAATAACAACAACAACAACCACCCTAAATAACAACAACAACAACAACAACAACAACAACCCTAAATAACAACAACAACAACAACCCTAAATACAACAACAACAACAACAACAACCTTAAATAACAACAGCAACAACAACCCTAAATAACAACAACAACAACTACAACAACCACCCTTAATTACAACAACAACAACAGAAACAACAACCCTAAATAACAACAACAATCCTAAATAACAATAACAACAACAACAACAATAATAATAAAACCTTTCCCTAAACCCTGAACCCAAAACAAGTTGCAACAATAACAACAACAACAACAACAACAACAACAACAACCACCCTAAATAACAATAACAACAACAACAACAATAAACAACAACAACAACCCTAAACAACAACGACAACAACAACAAGAACCTTAACGTTAAATAACAACAACAACAACAATAACAAAACCTTTCCCTAAACCCTGAACCCTAAACAAGTTGCAACAATAACAACAACAACAACAACCACCCTAAATAACAACAAGAACAACAACAACCCTAAAAAACAACAACAACAACAACAACCCTAAATACAACAACAACAACAACAACAACAACCTTAAATAACAACAACAACAACAACCCTAAACAACAACAACAACAACAACAACAACAATAATAAAACCTTTCCCTAAACCTTGAACCCTAAACAAGTTACAACAATAACAACAACAACAACAACAACAACAACCACCCTAAACAACAACAACAACATCAACAACAACAACAACAACCCTAAATAACAACAACAACAGCCCTAAGTAACAATTATAACAACAACAACAAGAACCCTAAATAACAATAACAACAACAACAACAATAACAAAACCTTTCCCTAAACCCTGAACCCTAAACAAGTTGCAACAATAACAACAACAACAACCACCCTAAATAACAACAACAACAACAACAACAACAACAACAACAACAACAACAACACTAAATAACAACAACAACAACAACCCTAAATACAACAACAACAACAACAACAACAACCTTAAATAACAACAGCAACAACAACCCTAAATAACAACAACAACAACTACAACAACCACCCTTAATTACAATAACAACAACAGAAACAACAACCCTAAATAACAACAACAATCCTAAATAACAATAACAACAACAACAACAACAATAATAAAACCTTTCCCTAAACCCTGAACCCAAAACAAGTTGCAACAATAACAACAACAACAACAACAACCACCCTAAATAACAACAACAACAACAACAACAATAAACAACAACAACAACCCTAAACAATAACGACAACAACAACAAGAACCTTAAAGTTAAATAACAACAACAACAACAATAACAAAACCTTTCCCTAAACCCTGAACCCTAAACAAGTTGCAACAATAACAACAACAACAACAACCACCCTAAATAACAACAAGAACAACAACAACCCTAAAAAACAACAACAACAACAAAAACCCTAAATACAACAACAACAACAACAACAACAACCTTAAATAACAACAACAACAACAACCCTAAACAACAACAACAACAACAACAACAACAATAAAACCTTTCCCTAAACCTTGAACCCTAAACAAGTTACAACAATAACAACAACAACAAAAACAACAACAACCACCCTAAACAACAACAACAACATCAACAACAACAACAACAACCCTAAATAACAACAACAACAGCCCTAAGTAACAATTACAACAACAACAACAACCCTAAATAACAACAAAAACAACAAGCACAGCAACAACAACAAGAACAACAACAACAACAACCTTAAACAACAACAACAACAACCCTAAACAACAACAACAACAAGAACCCTAAATAACAATAACAACAACAACAACAATAACAAAACCTTTCCCTAAACCAACCCTAAACATGTTGCAACAATAACAATAACAACAACAACCACCCTAAATAACAACAACAACAACAACAACCCTAAAAAACAACAACAACAACAACAACCCTAAATACAACAACAACAACCTTAAATAACAACAAGAACATCAATAATAATGCTAAATAACAACAACAACAACAACAACAACCTTAAATAACAACAAGAACATCAATAATAACGCTAAATAACAACAACAACAATAACAACAACAACCCTAAATAACAACAAGAACAACAATAGTAACCCTAAATAACAACAAGAAAAAAAACAACAGGAACAACAACAACCCCAAATAACCACAACAACAACAACAACCCTTAATTACAACAACAACAACAGAAACAACAACCCTAAATAACAAGAACAAGAACAACAACAACAACCCTACATAACAACAAGAACAACAATAACAATCCTAAACAAGAATAACAATAACAACAACAACCCTAAGTAACAATTACAACAACAACAACAACCCTAAATAACAACAATAACAACAAGCACAGCAACAACAACAAGAACAACAACAAGAACAACAACAACCCTAAACAACAAAAACAACTACAATAACAACAACAAGAACCCTAAATAACAATAACAACAACAAAAACAATAACAAAACCTTTCCCTAAACCTTGAACCCTAAACAAGTTGCAACAATAACAACAACAACAACAACCACCCTAAATAACAACAACAACAACAACAACAACCCTAAATAACAACAACAACAACAACCCTAAATAACAACAACAACAACAACCTTAAATAACAACAACAACAACAACCACCCTAAATAACAACAACAACAACAACAACCCTAAATAACAACAACAACAATAACAACCCTAAATAACAACAACAACAACAACCCTAAATAACAACAACAACAACAACCTTAAATAACAACAACAACAGCAACCCTAAACAACAACAACAACAACAACCCTAAAGAACAACAACAACAACAACAAGAACCCTAAATAACAATAACTACAACAACAACAATAACAAAACCATTCCCTAAACCCTCAACCATAAACAAGTTGCAACAATAACAACAACAACAACAACCACCCTAAATAACAACAACAACAACAACAACCCTAAATAACAACAACAACAACCTTAAATAACAACAACAACAGCAACAACAACAACCTTAAATATCAACAACAACAACAACAACAACCTTAAAAAACAACAACAACAACAACAACCCTAAATACAACAACAACAACAACAACCTTAAATAACAACAGCAACAACAACCCTAAATAACAACAACAACAACAACAAAAACCACCCTTAATTACAACAACAACAGAAACAACAACCCTAAATAAAACAACAAGAACAACGACAATAACCCTAAATAACAACAAGAACAACAATAACAACCCTAAATAACAACAAGAACAAAAACAACAGGAACAACAACAACCCCAAATAACAACAACAACAACAACCACCCTAAACAACAACAACAATCCTAAATAACAATAACAACAACAACAACAACAACAATAATAAAACCTTTCCCTAAACCCTGAACCCAAAACAAGTTGCAACAATAACAACAACAACAACAACAACCACCCTAAATAACAACAACAACAACAACAACAACAACAATAAACAACAACAACAACCCTAAACAACAACAACAACAACAACAAGAACCTTAAATAAAAATAACAACAACAACAACAATAACAAAACCTTTCCCTAAACCCTGAACCCTAAACAAGTTGCAACAATAACAACAACAACAACAACAACCACCCTAAATAACAACAACAACAACAACAACAACAATAAACAACAACAACAACCCTAAACAACAACAACAACAACAACAAGAACCTTAAATAACAATAACAACAACAACAACAATAACAAAACCTTTCCCTAAACCCTGAACCCTAAACAAGTTGCAACAATAACAAAAACAACAACAACCACCCTAAATAACAACAACAACAACAACAACCCTAAAAAACAACAACAACAACAAAAACCCTAAATACAACAACAACAACAACCTTAAATAACGACAACAACAACAACCCTAAATAACAACAACAACAACAACCACCCTTAATTACAACAACAACAACAGAAACAACAACCCTAAATAACAACAACAAGAACAACAACAATAACCCTAAATAACAACAATAACAACCCTAAATAACAACAAGAACTAAAACAACAGGAACAACAACAACAACAACCCCAAATAACAACAACAAGAACAACAACCCTAAACAACAACAACAACAACAACAAAAACAACAATAATAAAACCTTTCCCAAAACCCTGAACCCTAAACAAGTTACAACAATAACAACAACAACAACAACAACCACCCTAAACAACAACAACAACATCAACAACAACAACAACAACAACAACAACCCTAAATAACAACAACAACAGCCCTAAGTAACAATTACAACAACAACAACCCTAAATAACAACAAAAACTACAAGCCAACAACAACAACAACAACAACAACAACAAGAACCCTTAACAACAACAACAACAACCCTAAACAACAACAACAACAAGAACCCTAAATAACAATAACAACAACAACAACAACAACAATAACAAAACCTTTCCCTAAACCCTGAACCCTAAACAAGTTGCAACAATAACAACAACAACAACCACCCTAAATAACAACAACAACAACAACAACACTAAATAACAACAACAACAACAACCCTAAATACAACAACAACAACAACAACAACCTTAAATAACAACAACAACAACAACCCTAAATAACAACAACAACAACTACAACAACCACCCTTAATTACAACAACAACAACAGAAACAACAACCCTAAATAACAACAACAATCCTAAATAACAATAACAACAACAACAACAACAATAATAAAACCTTTCCCTAAACCCTGAACCCAAAACAAGTTGCAACAATAACAACAACAACAACAACAACCACCCTAAATAACAACAACAACAACAACAACAATAAACAACAACAACAACCCTAAACAACAACGACAACAACAACAAGAACCTTAAAGTTAAATAACAACAACAACAACAATAACAAAACCTTTCCCTAAACCCTGAACCCTAAACAAGTTGCAACAATAACAACAACAACAACAACCACCCTAAATAACAACAAGAACAACAACAACCCTAAAAAACAACAACAACAACAACAACCCTAAATACAACAACAACAACAACAACAACAACCTTAAATAACAACAACAACAACAACCCTAAACAACAACAACAACAACAACAACAATAATAAAACCTTTCCCTAAACCTTGAACCCTAAACAAGTTACAACAATAACAACAACAACAACAACAACAACAACCACCCTAAACAACAACAACAACATCAACAACAACAACAACAACCCTAAATAACAACAAAAACAACAAGCACAGCAACAACAACAAGAACAACAACAACAACAACCTTAAACAACAACAACAACAACCCTAAACAACAACAACAACAAGAACCCTAAATAACAATAACAACAACAACAACAATAACAAAACCTTTCCCTAAACCCTGAACCCTAAACAAGTTGCAACAATAACAATAACAACAACAACCACCCTAAATAACAACAACAACAACAACAACCCTAAATAACAACAACAACAACAACAACCCTAAATACAACAACAACAACCTTAAATAACAACAAGAACATCAATAATAATGCTAAATAACAACAACAACAACAACAACAACCTTAAATAACAACAAGAACATCAATAATAACGCTAAATAACAACAAAAACAACAACAACAACCCTAAATAACAACAAGAACAACAATAGTAACCCTAAATAACAACAAGAAAAAAAACAACAGGAACAACAACAACCCCAAATAACCACAACAACAACAACAACCCTTAATTACAACAACAACAACAGAAACAACAACCCTAAATAACAAGAACAAGAACAACAACAACAACCCTACATAACAACAAGAACAACAATAACAATCCTAAACAAGAATAACAATAACAACAACAACCCTAAGTAACAATTACAACAACAACAACAACCCTAAATAACAACAATAACAACAAGCACAGCAACAACAACAAGAACAACAACAACAACAACAACAACCCTAAACAACAAAAACAACTACAATAACAACAACAAGAACCCTAAATAACAATAACAACAACAAAAACAATAAGAAAACCTTTCCCTAAACCTTGAACCCTAAACAAGTTGCAACAATAACAACAACAACAACAACCACCCTAAATAACAACAACAACAACAACAACCCTAAATAACAACAACAACAACAACCCTAAATAACAACAACAACAACAACCACCCTAAATAACAACAACAACAACAACAACCCTAAATAACAACAACAACAACAACAACCCTAAATAACAACAACAACAACAACAACCCTAAATAACAACAACAACAACAACCCTAAATAACAACAACAACAGCAACCCTAAACAACAACAACTACAACAACCCTAAAGAACAACAACAACAACAACAAGAACCCTAAATAACAATAACTACAACAACAACAATAACAAAACCATTCCCTAAACCCTCAACCATAAACAAGTTGCAACAATAACAACAACAACAACAACCACCCTAAATAACAACAACAACAACAACAACCCTAAATAACAACAACAACAACCTTAAATAACAACAACAACAACAACAACAACAACCTTAAATATCAACAACAACAACAACAACAACCTTAAAAAACAACAACAACAACAACAACCCTAAATACAACAACAACAACAACAACCTTAAATAACAACAGCAACAACAACCCTAAATAACAACAACAACAACAACAAAAACCACCCTTAATTACAACAACAACAGAAACAACAACCCTAAATAACAACAACAAGAACAACGACAATAACCCTAAATAACAACAAGAACAACAATAACAACCCTAAATAACAACAAGAACAAAAACAACAGGAACAACAGCAACCCCAAATAACAACAACAACAACAACCACCCTAAACAACAACAACAATCCTAAATAACAATAACAACAACAACAACAACAACAATAATAAAACCTTTCCCTAAACCCTGAACCCAAAACAAGTTGCAACAATAACAACAACAACAACAACAACCACCCTAAATAACAACAACAACAACAACAACAACAATAAACAACAACAACAACCCTAAACAACAACAACAACAACAACAAGAACCTTAAATAACAATAACAACAACAACAACAATAACAAAACCTTTCCCTAAACCCTGAACCCTAAACAAGTTGCAACAATAACAAAAACAACAACAACCACCCTAAATAACAACAACAACAACAACAACCCTAAAAAACAACAACAACAACAAAAACCCTAAATACAACAACAACAACAACCTTAAATAACGACAACAACAACAACCCTAAATAACAACAACAACAACAACCACCCTTAATTACAACAACAACAGAAACAACAACCCTAAATAACAACAACAAGAACAACAACAATAACCCTAAATAACAACAATAACAACCCTAAATAACAACAAGAACTAAAACAACAGGAACAACAACAACAACAACCCCAAATAACAACAACAAGAACAACAACCCTAAACAACAACAACAACAACAACAAAAACAACAATAATAAAACCTTTCCCAAAACCCTGAACCCTAAACAAGTTACAACAATAACAACAACAACAACAACAACCACCCTAAACAACAACAACAACATCAACAACAACAACAACAACAACAACAACAACCCTAAATAACAACAACAACAGCCCTAAGTAACAATTACAACAACAACAACCCTAAATAACAACAAAAACTACAAGCCAACAACAACAACAACAACAACAACAAGAACCCTAAACAACAACAACAACAACCCTAAACAACAACAACAACAAGAACCCTAAATAACAATAACAACAACAACAACAACAACAATAACAAAACCTTTCCCTAAACCCTGAACCCTAAACAAGTTGCAACAATAACAACAACAACAACCACCCTAAATAACAACAACAACAACAACAACACTAAATAACAACAACAACAACAACCCTAAATACAACAACAACAACAACAACAACCTTAAATAACAACAGCAACAACAACCCTAAATAACAACAACAACAACTACAACAACCACCCTTAATTACAACAACAACAACAGAAACAACAACCCTAAATAACAACAACAATCCTAAATAACAATAACAACAACAACAACAACAATAATAAAACCTTTCCCTAAACCCTGAACCCAAAACAAGTTGCAACAATAACAACAACAACAACAACAACCACCCTAAATAACAACAACAACAACAACAACAATAAACAACAACAACAACCCTAAACAACAACGACAACAACAACAAGAACCTTAAAGTTAAATAACAACAACAACAACAATAACAAAACCTTTCCCTAAACCCTGAACCCTAAACAAGTTGCAACAATAACAACAACAACAACAACCACCCTAAATAACAACAAGAACAACAACAACCCTAAAAAACAACAACAACAACAACAACCCTAAATACAACAACAACAACAACAACAACAACCTTAAATAACAACAACAACAACAACCCTAAACAACAACAACAACAACAACAACAATAATAAAACCTTTCCCTAAAACTTGAACCCTAAACAAGTTACAACAATAACAACAACAACAACAACAACAACAACCACCCTAAACAACAACAACAACATCAACAACAACAACAACAACCCTAAATAACAACAAAAACAACAAGCACAGCAACAACAACAAGAACAACAACAACAACAACCTTAAACAACAACAACAACAACCCTAAACAACAACAACAACAAGAACCCTAAATAACAATAACAACAACAACAACAATAACAAAACCTTTCCCTAAACCCTGAACCCTAAACAAGTTGCAACAATAACAATAACAACAAAAACAACCACCATAAATAACAACAACAACAACAACAACCCTAAAAAACAACAACAACAACAACAACCCTAAATACAACAACAACAACCTTAAATAACAACAAGAACATCAATAATAATGCTAAATAACAACAACAACAACAACAACAACCTTAAATAACAACAAGAACATCAATAATAACGCTAAATAACAACAACAATAACAACAACAACCCTAAATAACAACAAGAACAACAATAGTAACCCTAAATAACAACAAGAAAAAAAACAACAGGAACAACAACAACCCCAAATAACCACAACAACAACAACAACCCTTAATTACAACAACAACAACAGAAACAACAACCCTAAATAACAAGAACAAGAACAACAACAACAACCCTACATAACAACAAGAACAACAATAACAATCCTAAACAAGAATAACAATAACAACAACAACCCTAAGTAACAATTACAACAACAACAACAACCCTAAATAACAACAATAACAACAAGCACAGCAACAACAACAAGAACAACAACAACAACAACAACAACCCTAAACAACAAAAACAACTACAACAACAACAACAAGAACCCTAAATAACAATAACAACAACAAAAACAATAACAAAACCTTTCCCTAAACCTTGAACCCTAAACAAGTTGCAACAATAACAACAACAACAACAACCACCCTAAATAACAACAACAACAACAACAACCCTAAATAACAACAACAACAACAACCCTAAATAACAACAACAACAACAACCTTAAATAACAACAACAACAACAACCACCCTAAATAACAACAACAACAACAACAACCCTAAATAACAACAACAACAACAACAACCCTAAATAACAACAACAACAACAACAACCCTAAATAACAACAACAACAACAACCCTAAATAACAACAACAACAGCAACCCTAAACAACAACAACAACAACAACCCTAAAGAACAACAACAACAACAACAAGAACCCTAAATAACAATAACTACAACAACAACAATAACAAAACCATTCCCTAAACCCTCAACCATAAACAAGTTGCAACAATAACAACAACAACAACAACCACCCTAAATAACAACAACAACAACAACAACCCTAAATAACAACAACAACAACCCTAAATAACAACAACAACAACCTTAAATAACAACAACAACAGCAACAACAACAACCTTAAATATCAACAACAACAACAACAACAACCTTAAAAAACAACAACAACAACAACAACCCTAAATACAACAACAACAACAACAACCTTAAATAACAACAGCAACAACAACCCTAAATAACAACAACAACAACAACAAAAACCACCCTTAATTACAACAACAACAGAAACAACAACCCTAAATAACAACAACAAGAACAACGACAATAACCCTAAATAACAACAAGAACAACAATAACAACCCTAAATAACAACAAGAACAAAAACAACAGGAACAACAGCAACCCCAAATAACAACAACAACAACAACCACCCTAAACAACAACAACAATCCTAAATAACAATAACAACAACAACAACAACAACAATAATAAAACCTTTCCCTAAACCCTGAACCCAAAACAAGTTGCAACAATAACAACAACAACAACAACAACCACCCTAAATAACAACAACAACAACAACAACAACAACATCAACAACAACAACAACCCTAAACAACAACAACAACAACAACAAGAACCTTAAATAACAATAACAACAACAACAACAATAACAAAACCTTTCCCTAAACCCTGAACCCTAAACAAGTTGCAACAATAACAAAAACAACAACAACCACCCTAAATAACAACAACAACAACAACAACCCTAAAAAACAACAACAACAACAACAACCCTAAATACAACAACAACAACAACCTTAAATAACGACAACAACAACAACCCTAAATAACAACAACAACAACAACCACCCTTAATTACAACAACAACAGAAACAACAACCCTAAATAACAACAACAAGAACAACAACAATAACCCTAAATAACAACAATAACAACCCTAAATAACAACAAGAACTAAAACAACAGGAACAACAACAACAACAACCCCAAATAACAACAACAAGAACAACAACCCTAAACAACAACAACAACAACAACAAAAACAACAATAATAAAACCTTTCCCTAAACCCTGAACCCTAAACAAGTTACAACAATAACAACAACAACAACAACAACCACCCTAAACAACAACAACAACATCAACAACAACAACAACAACAACCCTAAATAACAACAACAACAGCCCTAAGTAACAATTACAACAACAACAACCCTAAATAACAACAAAAACTACAAGCCAACAACAACAACAACAACAACAACAACAAGAACCCTTAACAACAACAACAACAACCCTAAACAACAACAACAACAAGAACCCTAAATAACAATAACAACAACAACAACAACAACAAAACCTTTCCCTAAACCCTGAACCCTAAACAAGTTGCAACAACAACAACAACCACCCTAAATAACAACAACAACAACAACAACACTAAATAACAACAACAACAACAACCCTAAATACAACTACAACAACCTTAAATAACAACAGCAACAACAACCCTAAATAACAACAACAACAACTACAACAACCACCCTTAATTACAACAACAACAACAGAAACAACAACCCTAAATAACAACAACAATCCTAAACAACAACAACAACAACAACAACAACAATAATAAAACCTTTCCCTAAACCCTGAACCCAAAACAAGTTGCAACAATAACAACAACAACAACAACAACAACCCTAAATAACAACAACAACAACAACAACAATAAACAACAACAACAACCCTAAACAACAACGACAACAACAACAAGAACCTTAAAGTTAAATAACAACAACAACAACAATAACAAAACCTTTCCATAAACCCTGAACCCTAAACAAGTTGCAACAATAACAACAACAACAACAACCACCCTAAATAACAACAACAACAACAACAACCCTAAAAAACAACAACAACAACAACAACCCTAAATACAACAACAACAACAAAAACAACAACCTTAAATAACAACAACAACAACAACCCTAAACAACAACAACAACAACAACAACAACAATAATAAAACCTTTCCCTAAACCTTGAACCCTAAACAAGTTACAACAATAACAACAACAACAACAACAACAACAACAACCCTAAACAACAACAACAACATCAACAACAACAACAACAACCCTAAATAACAACAACAACAGCCCTAAGTAACAATTACAACAACAACAACCCTAAATAACAACAAAAACAACAAGCACAGCAACAACAACAAGAACAACAACAACAACAACCTTAAACAACAACAACAACAACCCTAAACAACAACAACAACAAGAACCCTAAATAACAATAACAACAACAACAACAATAACAAAACCTTTCCCTAAACCCTGAACCCTAAACAAGTTGCAACAATAACAATAACAACAACAACCACCCTAAATAACAACAACAACAACAACAACCCTAAAAAACAACAACAACAACAACAACCCTAAATACAACAACAACAACCTTAAATAACAACAAGAACATCAATAATAATGCTAAATAACAACAACAACAACAACAACAACCTTAAATAACAACAAGAACATCAATAATAACGCTAAATAACAACAACAATAACAACAACAACCCTAAACAACAACAACAACAACAACCACCCTAAACAACAACAACAACATCAACAACAACAACAACAACCCTAAATAACAACAACAACAGCCCTAAGTAACAATTACAACAACAACAACCCTAAATAACAACAAAAACTACAAGCCAACAACAACAACAACAACAACAACAACAAGAACCCTTAACAACAACAACAACAACCCTAAACAACAACAACAACAAGAACCCTAAATAACAATAACAACAACAACAACAACAACAAAACCTTTCCCTAAACCCTGAACCCTAAACAAGTTGCAACAACAACAACAACCACCCTAAATAACAACAACAACAACAACAACACTAAATAACAACAACAACAACAACCCTAAATACAACTACAACAACCTTAAATAACAACAGCAACAACAACCCTAAATAACAACAACAACAACTACAACAACCACCCTTAATTACAACAACAACAACAGAAACAACAACCCTAAATAACAACAACAATCCTAAATAACAATAACAACAACAACAACAACAATAATAAAACCTTTCCCTAAACCCTGAACCCTAAACAAGTTGCAACAATAACAACAACAACAACAACAACCACCCTAAATAACAACAACAACAACAACAACAATAAACAACAACAACAACCCTAAACAACAACGACAACAACAACAAGAACCTTAAAGTTAAATAACAACAACAACAACAATAACAAAACCTTTCCATAAACCCTGAACCCTAAACAAGTTGCAACAATAACAACAACAACAACAACAACCCTAAATAACAACAACAACAACAACAACCCTAAAAAACAACAACAACAACAACAACCCTAAATACAACAACAACAACAAAAACAACAACCTTAAATAACAACAACAACAACAACCCTAAACAACAACAACAACAACAACAACAACAATAATAAAACCTTTCCCTAAACCTTGAACCCTAAACAAGTTACAACAATAACAACAACAACAACAACAACAACAACCACCCTAAACAACAACAACAACATCAACAACAACAACAACAACCCTAAATAACAACAACAACAGCCCTAAGTAACAATTACAACAACAACAACCCTAAATAACAACAAAAACAACAAGCACAGCAACAACAACAAGAACAACAACAACAACAACCTTAAACAACAACAACAACAACCCTAAACAACAACAACAACAAGAACCCTAAATAACAATAACAACAACAACAACAATAACAAAACCTTTCCCTAAACCCTGAACCCTAAACAAGTTGCAACAATAACAATAACAACAACAACCACCCTAAATAACAACAACAACAACAACAACCCTAAAAAACAACAACAACAACAACAACCCTAAATACAACAACAACAACCTTAAATAACAACAAGAACATCAATAATAATGCGAAATAACAACAACAACAACAACAACAACCTTAAATAACAACAAGAACATCAATAATAACGCTAAATAACAACAACAATAACAACAACAACCCTAAACAACAACAACAACAACAACCACCCTAAACAACAACAACAACATCAACAACAACAACAACAACCCTAAATAACAACAACAACAGCCCTAAGTAACAATTACAACAACAACAACCCTAAATAACAACAAAAACTACAAGCCAACAACAACAACAACAACAACAACAACAAGAACCCTTAACAACAACAACAACAACCCTAAACAACAACAACAACAAGAACCCTAAATAACAATAACAACAACAACAACAACAACAAAACCTTTCCCTAAACCCTGAACCCTAAACAAGTTGCAACAACAACAACAACCACCCTAAATAACAACAACAACAACAACAACACTAAATAACAACAACAACAACAACCCTAAATACAACTACAACAACCTTAAATAACAACAGCAACAACAACCCTAAATAACAACAACAACAACTACAACAACCACCCTTAATTACAACAACAACAACAGAAACAACAACCCTAAACAACAACAACAATCCTAAATAACAATAACAACAACAACAACAACAATAATAAAACCTTTCCCTAAACCCTGAACCCAAAACAAGTTGCAACAATAACAACAACAACAACAACAACCACCCTAAATAACAACAACAACAACAACAACAATAAACAACAACAACAACCCTAAACAACAACGACAACAACAACAAGAACCTTAAAGTTAAATAACAACAACAACAACAATAACAAAACCTTTCCATAAACCCTGAACCCTAAACAAGTTGCAACAATAACAACAACAACAACAACCACCCTAAATAACAACAAGAACAACAACAACCCTAAAAAACAACAACAACAACAACAACCCTAAATACAACAACAACAACAAAAACAACAACCTTAAATAACAACAACAACAACAACCCTAAACAACAACAACAACAACAACAACAACAATAATAAAACCTTTCCCTAAACCTTGAACCCTAAACAAGTTACAACAATAACAACAACAACAACAACAACAACAACCACCCTAAACAACAACAACAACATCAACAACAACAACAACAACCCTAAATAACAACAACAACAGCCCTAAGTAACAATTACAACAACAACAACCCTAAATAACAACAAAAACAACAAGCACAGCAACAACAACAAGAACAACAACAACAACAACCTTAAACAACAACAACAACAACCCTAAACAACAACAACAAGAACCCTAAATAACAATAACAACAACAACAACAATAACAAAACCTTTCCCTAAACCCTGAACCCTAAACAAGTTGCAACAATAACAATAACAACAACAACCACCCTAAATAACAACAACAACAACAACAACCCTAAAAAACAACAACAACAACAACAACCCTAAATACAACAACAACAACCTTAAATAACAACAAGAACATCAATAATAATGCTAAATAACAACAACAACAACAACAACAACCTTAAATAACAACAAGAACATCAATAATAACGCTAAATAACAACAACAATAACAACAACAACCCTAAATAACAACAAGAACAACAATAGTAACCCTAAATAACAACAAGAAAAAAAACAACAGGAACAACAACAACCCCAAATAACCACAACAACAACAACAACCCTTAATTACAACAACAACAACAGAAACAACAACCCTAAATAACAAGAACAAGAACAACAACAACAACCCTACATAACAACAAGAACAACAATAACAATCCTAAACAAGAATAACAATAACAACAACAACCCTAAGTAACAATTACAACAACAACAACAACCCTAAATAACAACAATAACAACAAGCACAGCAACAACAACAAGAACAACAACAACAACAACAACAACCCTAAACAACAAAAACAACTACAACAACAACAACAAGAACCCTAAATAACAATAACAACAACAAAAACAATAACAAAACCTTTCCCTAAACCTTGAACCCTAAACAAGTTGCAACAATAACAACAACAACAACAACCACCCTAAATAACAACAACAACAACAACAACCCTAAATAACAACAACAACAACAACCCTAAATAACAACAACAACAACAACCTTAAATAACAACAACAACAACAACCACCCTAAATAACAACAACAACAACAACAACCCTAAATAACAACAACAACAACAACAACCCTAAATAACAACAACAACAACAACAACCCTAAATAACAACAACAACAACAACCCTAAATAACAACAACAACAGCAACCCTAAACAACAACAACAACAACAACCCTAAAGAACAACAACAACAACAACAAGAACCCTAAATAACAATAACTACAACAACAACAATAACAAAACCATTCCCTAAACCCTCAACCATAAACAAGTTGCAACAATAACAACAACAACAACAACCACCCTAAATAACAACAACAACAACAACAACCCTAAATAACAACAACAACAACCCTAAATAACAACAACAACAACCTTAAATAACAACAACAACAGCAACAACAACAACCCTAAATATCAACAACAACAACAACAACAACCTTAAAAAACAACAACAACAACAACAACCCTAAATACAACAACAACAACAACAACCTTAAATAACAACAGCAACAACAACCCTAAATAACAACAACAACAACAACAAAAACCACCCTTAATTACAACAACAACAGAAACAACAACCCTAAATAACAACAACAAGAACAACGACAATAACCCTAAATAACAACAAGAACAACAATAACAACCCTAAATAACAACAAGAACAAAAACAACAGGAACAACAGCAACCCCAAATAACAACAACAACAACAACCACCCTAAACAACAACAACAATCCTAAATAACAATAACAACAACAACAACAACAACAATAATAAAACCTTTCCCTAAACCCTGAACCCTAAACAAGTTGCAACAATAACAACAACAACAACAACAACCACCCTAAATAACAACAACAACAACAACAACAACAATAAACAACAACAACAACCCTAAACAACAACAACAACAACAACAAGAACCTTAAATAACAATAACAACAACAACAACAATAACAAAACCTTTCCCTAAACCCTGAACCCTAAACAAGTTGCAACAATAACAAAAACAACAACAACCACCCTAAATAACAACAACAACAACAACAACCCTAAAAAACAACAACAACAACAACAACCCTAAATACAACAACAACAACAACCTTAAATAACGACAACAACAACAACCCTAAATAACAACAACAACAACAACCACCCTTAATTACAACAACAACATAAACAACAACCCTAAATAACAACAACAAGAACAACAACAATAACCCTAAATAACAACAATAACAACCCTAAATAACAACAAGAACTAAAACAACAGGAACAACAACAACAACAACCCCAAATAACAACAACAAGAACAACAACCCTAAACAACAACAACAACAACAACAAAAACAACAATAATAAAACCTTTCCCTAAACCCTGAACCCTAAACAAGTTACAACAATAACAACAACAACAACAACAACCACCCTAAACAACAACAACAACATCAACAACAACAACAACAACAACAACCCTAAATAACAACAACAACAGCCCTAAGTAACAATTACAACAACAACAACCCTAAATAACAACAAAAACTACAAGCCAACAACAACAACAACAACAACAACAAGAACCCTTAACAACAACAACAACAACCCTAAACAACAACAACAACAAGAACCCTAAATAACAATAACAACAACAACAACAACAACAAAACCTTTCCCTAAACCCTGAACCCTAAACAAGTTGCAACAACAACAACAACCACCCTAAATAACAACAACAACAACAACAACACTAAATAACAACAACAACAACAACCCTAAATACAACTACAACAACCTTAAATAACAACAGCAACAACAACCCTAAATAACAACAACAACAACTACAACAACCACCCTTAATTACAACAACAACAACAGAAACAACAACCCTAAATAACAACAACAATCCTAAATAACAATAACAACAACAACAACAACAATAATAAAACCTTTCCCTAAACCCTGAACCCAAAACAAGTTGCAACAATAACAACAACAACAACAACAACCACCCTAAATAACAACAACAACAACAACAACAATAAACAACAACAACAACCCTAAACAACAACGACAACAACAACAAGAACCTTAAAGTTAAATAACAACAACAACAACAATAACAAAACCTTTCCATAAACCCTGAACCCTAAACAAGTTGCAACAATAACAACAACAACAACAACCACCCTAAATAACAACAACAACAACAACAACCCTAAAAAACAACAACAACAACAACAACCCTAAATACAACAACAACAACAAAAACAACAACCTTAAATAACAACAACAACAACAACCCTAAACAACAACAACAACAACAACAACAACAATAATAAAACCTTTCCCTAAACCTTGAACCCTAAACAAGTTACAACAATAACAACAACAACAACAACAACAACAACCACCCTAAACAACAACAACAACATCAACAACAACAACAACAACCCTAAATAACAACAACAACAGCCCTAAGTAACAATTACAACAACAACAACCCTAAATAACAACAAAAACAACAAGCACAGCAACAACAACAAGAACAACAACAACAACAACCTTAAACAACAACAACAACAACCCTAAACAACAACAACAACAAGAACCCTAAATAACAATAACAACAACAACAACAATAACAAAACCTTTCCCTAAACCCTGAACCCTAAACAAGTTGCAACAATAACAATAACAACAACAACCACCCTAAATAACAACAACAACAACAACAACCCTAAAAAACAACAACAACAACAACAACCCTAAATACAACAACAACAACCTTAAATAACAACAAGAACATCAATAATAACGCTAAATAACAACAACAACAACAACAACAACCTTAAATAACAACAAGAACATCAATAATAACGCTAAATAACAACAACAATAACAACAACAACCCTAAATAACAACAAGAACAACAATAGTAACCCTAAATAACAACAAGAAAAAAAACAACAGGAACAACAACAACCCCAAATAACCACAACAACAACAACAACCCTTAATTACAACAACAACAACAGAAACAACAACCCTAAATAACAAGAACAAGAACAACAACAACAACCCTACATAACAACAAGAACAACAATAACAATCCTAAACAAGAATAACAATAACAACAACAACCCTAAGTAACAATTACAACAACAACAACAACCCTAAATAACAACAATAACAACAAGCACAGCAACAACAACAAGAACAACAACAACAACAACAACAACCCTAAACAACAAAAACAACTACAATAACAACAACAAGAACCCTAAATAACAATAACAACAACAAAAACAATAACAAAACCTTTCCCTAAACCTTGAACCCTAAACAAGTTGCAACAATAACAACAACAACAACAACCACCCTAAGTAACAATTACAATAACAACAACCCTAAATAACAACAAAAACTACAAGCCAACAACAACAACAACAACAACAACAACAAGAACCCTAAACAACAACAACAACAACCCTAAACAACAACAACAACAAGAACCCTAAATAACAATAACAACAACAACAACAATAACAAAACCTTTCCCTAAACCCTGAACCCTAAACAAGTTGCAACAATAACAACAACAACAACCACACTAAATAACAACAACAACAACCCTAAATAACAACAACAACAACAACCCTAAATACAACAACAACAACAACAACAACCTTAAATAACAACAGCTACAACAACCCTAAATAACAACAACAACAACTACAACAACCACCCTTAATTACAACAACAACAACAGAAACAACAACCCTAAATAACAACAACAATCCTAAATAACAATAACAACAACAACAACAACAATAATAAAACCTTTCCCTAAACCCTGAACCCAAAACAAGTTGCAACAATAACAACAACAACAACAACAACCACCCTAAATAACAACAACAACAACAACAATAAACAACAACAACAACCCTAAACAACAACGACAACAACAACAAGAACCTTAAAGTTAAATAACAACAACAACAACAATAACAAAACCTTTCCCTAAACCCTGAACCCTAAACAAGTTGCAACAATAACAACAACAACAACAACCACCCTAAATAACAACAAGAACAACAACAACCCTAAAAAACAACAACAACAACAACAACCCTAAATACAACAACAACAACAACAACAACAACCTTAAATAACAACAACAACAACAACCCTAAACAACAACAACAACAACAACAACAATAATAAAACCTTTCCCCACCCTAAACAAGTTACAACAATAACAACAACAACAACAACAACAACAACAACAACAACAACAACCACCCTAAACAACAACAACAACATCAACAACAACAACAACAACCCTAAATAACAACAACAACAGCCCTAAGTAACAATTACAACAACAACAACAACCCTAAATAACAACAAAAACAACAAGCACAGCAACAACAACAAGAACAACAACAACAACAACCTTAAACAACAACAACAACAACCCTAAACAACAACAACAACAAGAACCCTAAATAACAATAACAACAACAACAACAATAACAAAACCTTTCCCTAAACCCTGAACCCTAAACAAGTTGCAACAATAACAACAACAACAACAACCACCCTAAATAACAACAACAACAACAACAACCCTAAAAAACAACAACAACAACAACAACCCTAAATACAACAACAACAACCTTAAATAACAACAAGAACATCAATAATAACGCTAAATAACAACAACAACAACAACAACCTTAAATAACAACAAGAACATCAATAATAACGCTAAATAACAACAACAATAACAACAACAACCCTAAATAACAACAAGAACAACAATAGTAACCCTAAATAACAACAAGAAAAAAAACAACAGGAACAACAACAACCCCAAATAACCACAACAACAACAACAACCCTTAATTACAACAACAACAACAGAAACAACAACCCTAAATAACAAGAACAAGAACAACAACAACAACCCTACATAACAACAAGAACAACAATAACAATCCTAAACAAGAATAACAATAACAACAACAACCCTAAGTAACAATTACAACAACAACAACAACCCTAAATAACAACAATAACAACAAGCACAGCAACAATAACAAGAACAACAACAACAACAACAACAACCCTAAACAACAAAAACAACTACAATAACAACAACAAGAACCCTAAATAACAATAACAACAACAAAAATAATAACAAAACCTTTCCCTAAACCTTGAACCCTAAACAAGTTGCAACAATAACAACAACAACAACAACCACCCTAAATAACAACAACAACAACAATAACAACAACCCTAAATAACAACAACAACAGAAACAACAACAACCTTAAATATCAACAACAACAACAACAACAACCTTAAAAAACAACAACAACAACAACAACCCTAAATACAACAACAACAACAACAACCTTAAATAACAACAGCAACAACAACCCTAAATAACATCAACAACAACAACAAAAACCACCCTTAATTACAACAACAACAGAAACAACAAACCTAAATAACAACAACAAGAACAACGACAATAACCCTAAATAACAACAAGAACAACAATAACAACCCTAAATAACAACAAGAACAAAAACAACAGGAACAACAACAACCCTAAATAACAACAACAACAACAACCACCCTAAACAACAACAACCCTAAACAACAACAACAATCCTAAATAACAATTACAACAACAACAACAACAACAATAATAAAACCTTTCCCTAAACCCTGAACCCAAAACAAGTTGCAACAATAACAACAACAACAACAACAACCACCCTAAATAACAACAACAACAACAACAACAACAACAACAATAAACAACAACAACAACCCTAAACAACAACAACAACAACAACAAGAACCTTAAATAACAATAACAACAACAACAACAATAACAAAACCTTTCCCTAAACCCTGAACCCTAAACAAGTTGCAACAATAACAAAAACAACAACAACCACCCTAAATAACAACAACAACAACAACAACCCTAAAAAACAACAACAACAACAACCCTAAATACAACAACAACAACAACCTTAAATAACGACAACAACAACAACCCTAAATAACAACAACAACAACAACAACAACAACAACAACAACAACCACCCTTAATTACAACAACAACAGAAACAACAACCCTAAATAACAACAACAAGAACAACAACAATAACCCTAAATAACAACAATAACAACCCTAAATAACAACAAGAACTAAAACAACAGGAACAAGAACAACAACAACCCCAAATAACAACAACAAGAACAACAACCCTAAACAACAACAACAACAACAACCTTAAATAACAACAGCAACAACAACCCTAAATAACAACAACAACAACTACAACAACCACCCTTAATTACAACAACAACAACAGAAACAACAACCCTAAATAACAACAACAAGAACAACGACAATAACCCTAAATAACAACAAGAACAACAATAACAACCCTAAATAACAACAAGAACAAAAACAACAGGAACAACAACAACAACAATCCTAAATAACAACAACAACAACAACCACCCTAAACAACAACAACAACAACAACCCTAAACAACAACAACAATCCTAAATAACAATAACAACAACAACAACAACAATAATAAAACCTTTCCCTAAACCCTGAACCCAAAACAAGTTGCAACAATAACAACAACAACAACAACAACAACAACCACCCTAAATAACAACAACAACAACAACAACAATAAACAACAACAACAACCCTAAACAACAACGACAACAACAACAAGAACCTTAAATAACAATAACAACAACAACAACAATAACAAAACCTTTCCCTAAACCCTGAACCCTAAACAAGTTGCAACAATAACAACAACAACAACAACAACCACCCTAAATAACAACAACAACAACAACAACAATAAACAACAACAACAACAACATCAACAACAACAACAACCCTAAATAACAACAACAACAGCAACAACAATAACCCTAAATAAAACAACCACAACAACAACCCTAAACAACAAAAACAACAACAACAGAAACAACAACTTTAAATAACAAGAACAACAACAACAACAACAACCCTACATAACAACAAGAACAACAATAACAATCCTAAACAAGAATAACAATAACAACAAAAACCCTAAGTAACAATTACAACAACAACAACAACCCTAAATAACAACAATAACAACAAGCACAGCAACAACAACAAGAACAACAACAACAACAACCCTAAACAACAAAAACAACTACAATAACAACAACAAGTACCCTAAATAACAATAACAACAACAAAAACAATAACAAAACCTTTCCCTAAACCTTGAACCCTAAACAAGTTGCAACAATAACAACAACAACAACTACCACCCTAAATAACAACAACAACAACAACAACCCTAAATAACAACAACAACAACAACAACCCTAAATAACAACAACAACAACAACAACAACAACCTTAAATAACAACAACAACAGCAACCCTAAACAACAACAAAAACAACAACAACCCTAAACAACAACAACAACAACCCTAAACAACAACAACACAAACCCTAAACAACAACAACAAGAACAACAAGAACCCTAAATAACAATAACTACAACAACAACAATAACAAAACCTTTCCCTAAACCCTCAACCATAAACAAGTTGCAACAATAACAACAACAACAACCACCCTAAATAACAACAACAACAACAACAACCACCCTAAATAACAACAACAACAACCTTAAATAACAACAACAACAACAACAACAACAACCTTAAATATCAACAACAACAACAACAACCTTAAAAAACAACAACAACAACAACAACCCTAAGTACAACAACAACAACAACAACCTTAAATAACAACAACAACAACAACCCTAAATAACAACATCCACCCTTAATTACAACAACAACAGAAACAACAACCCTAAATAACAACAACAACAACAACGACAATAACCCTAAATTGTTCAAGAACAACAATAACAACCCTAAATAACAACAAGAATAAAAACAACAGGAACAACAGCAACAACAACCCCAAATAACAACAACAACAACAACCACCCTAAACAACAACAACAACAACCTTAAACAACAACAACAATCCTAAATAACAATAAACACAACAACAACAACAATAATAAAATCTTTCCCTAAACCCTGAACCCAAAACAAGTTGCAACAATAACAACAACAACAACAACAACAACCACCCTAAATAACAACAACAACAACAACAACAATAAACAACAACAATAACCCTAAATAAAACAACCACAACAACAACCCTAAACAACAAAAACAACAACAACAGAAACAACAACTCTAAATAACAAGAACAAGAACAACAACAACAACCCTACATAACAACAAGAACAACAATAACAATCCTAAACAAGAATAACAATAACAACAAGAACCCTAAGTAACAATAACAACAACAACAACAACCCTAAATAACAACAATAACAACAAGCACAACAACAACAACAAGAACAACAACAACAACAACAACCCTAAACAACAAAAACAACTACAATAACAACAACAAGAACCCTAAATAACAATAACAACAACAAAAACAATAACAAAACCTTTCCCTAAACCTTGAACCCTAAACAAGTTGCAACAATAACAACAACAACAACAACCACCTAAATAACAACAACAACAACAACCCTAAATAACAACAACAACAACAACCCTAAATAACAACAACAACAACAACAACAACCTTAAATAACAACAACAACAGCAACCCTAAACAACAACAACAACAACAAAAACCCTAAACAACAACAACAACAACCCTAAACAACAACAACACAAACCCTAAACAACAACAACAACAACAACAAGAACCCTAAATAACAATAACTACAACAACAACAATAACAAAACCTTTCCTTAAACCCTCAACCATAAACAAGTTGCAACAATAACAACAACAACAACAACCACCCTTAATTACAACAACAACAGAAACAACAACCCTAAATAACAACAACAACAACAACGACAATAACCCTAAATAACAGCAAGAACAACAATAACAACCCTAAATAACAACAAGAACAAAAACAACAGGAACAACAACAACAACAACCCCAAATAACAACAACAACAACAACCACCCTAAACAACAACAACAACAACCTTAAACAACAACAACAATCCTAAATAACAATAAACACAACAACAACAACAATAATAAAATCTTTCCCTAAACCCTGAACCCAAAACAAGTTGCAACAATAACAACAACAACAACAACAACAACCACCCTAAATAACAACAACAACAACAACAACAATAAACAACAACAATAACCCTAAATAAAACAACCACAACAACAACCCTAAACAACAAAAACAACAACAACAGAAACAACAACTCTAAATAACAAGAACAAGAACAACAACAACAACCCTACATAACAACAAGAACAACAATAACAATCCTAAACAAGAATAACAATAACAACAAGAACCCTAAGTAACAATTACAACAACAACAACAACCCTAAATAACAACAATAACAACAAGCACAACAACAACAACAAGAACAACAACAACAACAACAACCCTAAACAACAAAAACAACTACAATAACAACAACAAGAACCCTAAATAACAATAACAACAACAAAAACAATAACAAAACCTTTCCCTAAACCTTGAACCCTAAACAAGTTGCAACAATAACAACAACAACAACAACCACCCTAAATAACAACAACAACAACAACCCTAAATAACAACAACAACAACAACCCTAAATAACAACAACAACAACAACAACAACCTTAAATAACAACAACAACAGCAACCCTAAACAACAACAACAACAACAAAAACCCTAAACAACAACAACAACAACCCTAAACAACAACAACACAAACCCTAAACAACAACAACAACAACAACAAGAACCCTAAATAACAATAACTACAACAACAACAATAACAAAACCTTTCCTTAAACCCTCAACCATAAACAAGTTGCAACAATAACAACAACAACAACAACCACCCTTAATTACAACAACAACAGAAACAACAACCCTAAATAACAACAACAACAACAACGACAATAACCCTAAATAACAGCAAGAACAACAATAACAACCCTAAATAACAACAAGAACAAAAACAACAGGAACAACAACAACAACAACCCCAAATAACAACAACAACAACAACCACCCTAAACAACAACAACAACAACCTTAAACAACAACAATAATCCTAAATAACAATAAACACAACAACAACAACAATAATAAAATCTTTCCCTAAACCCTGAACCCAAAACAAGTTGCAACAATAACAACAACAACAACAACAACAACCACCCTAAATAACAACAACAACAACAACAACAATAAACAACAACAATAACCCTAAATAAAACAACCACAACAACAACCCTAAACAATAAAAACAACAACAACAGAAACAACAACTCTAAATAACAAGAACAAGAACAACAACAACAACCCTACATAACAACAAGAACAACAATAACAATCCTAAACAAGAATAACAATAACAACAAGAACCCTAAGTAACAATTACAACAACAACAACAACCCTAAATAACAACAATAACAACAAGCACAACAACAACAACAAGAACAACAACAACAACAACAACCCTAAACAACAACAACACAAACCCTAAACAACAACAACAACAACAACAAGAACCCTAAATAACAATAACTACAACAACAACAATAACAAAACCTTTCCCTAAACCCTCAACCATAAACAAGTTGCAACAATAACAACAACAACAACAACCACCCTTAATTACAACAACAACAGAAACAACAACCCTAAATAACAACAACAACAACAACGACAATAACCCTAAATAACAGCATGAACAACAATAACAACCCTAAATAACAACAAGAACAAAAACAACAGGAACAACAACAACAACAACCCCAAATAACAACAACAACAACAACCACCCTAAACAACAACAACAACAACCTTAAACAACAACAACAATCCTAAATAACAATAAACACAACAACAACAACAATAATAAAATCTTTCCCTAAACCCTGAACCCAAAACAAGTTGCAACAATAACAACAACAACAACAACAACAACCACCCTAAATAACAACAACAACAACAACAACAATAAACAACAACAATAACCCTAAATAAAACAACCACAACAACAACCCTAAACAACAAAAACAACAACAACAGAAACAACAACTCTAAATAACAAGAACAAGAACAACAACAACAACCCTACATAACAACAAGAACAACAATAACAATCCTAAACAAGAATAACAATAACAACAAGAACCCTAAGTAACAATTACAACAACAACAACAACCCTAAATAACAACAATAACAACAAGCACAACAACAACAACAAGAACAACAACAACAACAACAACCCTAAACAACAAAAACAACTACAATAACAACAACAAGAACCCTAAATAACAATAACAACAACAAAAACAATAACAAAACCTTTCCCTAAACCTTGAACCCTAAACAAGTTGCAACAATAACAACAACAACAACTACCACCCTAAATAACAACAACAACAACAACCCTAAATAACAACAACAACAACAACCCTAAATAACAACAACAACAACAACAACAACCTTAAATAACAACAACAACAGCAACCCTAAACAACAACAACAACAACAAAAACCCTAAACAACAACAACAACAACCCTAAACAACAACAACACAAACCCTAAACAACAACAACAACAACAACAACAAGAACCCTAAATTACAATAACTACAACAACAACAATAACAAAACCTTTCCCTAAACCCTCAACCATAAACAAGTTGCAACAATAACAACAACAACAACAACCACCCTTAATTACAACAACAACAGAAACAACAACCCTAAATAACAACAACAACAACAACGACAATAACCCTAAATAACAGCAAGAACAACAATAACAACCCTAAATAACAACAAGAACAAAAACAACAGGAACAACAACAACAACAACCCCAAATAACAACAACAACAACAACTACCCTAAACAACAACAACAACAACAACAACAACCCTAAACAACAACAACAATCCTAAATAACAATAACAACAACAACTACAACAATAATAAAACCTTTCCCTAAACCCTGAACCCAAAACAAGTTGCAACAATAACAACAACAACAACAACAACCACCCTAAATAACAACAACAACAACAACTCAAACAACAACAACAACAACAACAACATCAACAACAACAACAACCCTAAATAACAACAACAACAGCAACAACAATAACCCTAAATAAAACAACCACAACAACAACCCTAAACCTTGAACCCAAAACAAGTTGCAACAATAACAACAACAACAACAACAACCACCCTAAATAACAACAACAACAACAACAACAACAATAAACAACAACAACAACCCTAAACAACAACGACAACAACAACAAGAACCTTAAATAACAATAACAACAACAACAACAATAACAAAACCTTTCCCTAAACCCTGAACCCTAAACAAGTTGCAACAATAACAACAACAACAACAACAACCACCGTAAATAACAACAACAACAACAACAACAATAAACAACAACAACAACAACAACAACATCAACAACAACAACAACCCTAAATAACAACAACAACAGCAACAACAATAACCCTAAATAAAACAACCACAACAACAACCCTAAACAACAAAAACAACAACAACAGAAACAACAACTCTAAATAACAAGAACAAGAACAACAACAACAACCCTACATAACAACAAGAACAACAATAACAATCCTAAACAAGAATAACAATAACAACAAGAACCCTAAGTAACAATTACAACAACAACAACAACCCTAAATAACAACAATAACAACAAGCACAGCAACAACAACAAGAACAACAACAACAACAACAACCCTAAACAACAAAAACAACTACAATAACAACAACAAGAGCCCTAAATAACAATAACAACAACAAAAACAATAACAAAACCTTTCCCTAAACCTTGAACCCTAAACAAGTTGCAACAATAACAACAACAACAACTACCACCCTAAATAACAACAACAACAACAACAACCCTAAATAACAACAACAACAACAACCCTAAATAACAACAACAACAACAACCTTAAATAACAACAACAATAGCAACCCTAAACAACAACAACAACAACAACAACCCTAAACAACAACAACAACAACCCTAAACAACAACAACACAAACCCTAAACAACAAAACCAACAACAACAACAAGAACCCTAAATAACAATAATTACAACAACAACAATAACAAAACCTTTCCCTAAACCCTCAACCATAAACAAGTTGCAACAATAACAACAACAACAACAACCACCCTAAATAACAACAACAACAACAACAACAACAACAACCCTAAATAACAACAACAACAACAACAACCACCCTAAATAACAACAACAACAACCTTAAATAACAACAACAACAGCAACAACAACAACCTTAAATATCAACAACAACAACAACAACCTTAAAAAACAACAACAACAACAACAACCCTAAATACAACAACAACAACAACAACCTTAAATAACAACAACAACAACAACAACCCTAAAAAAAACAACAACAACAACAACAACAACCACCCTTAATTACAACAACAACAGAAACAACAACCCTAAATAACAACAACAACAACAACGACAATAACCCTAAATAACAGCAAGAACAACAATAACAACCCTAAATAACAACAAGAACAAAAACAACAGGAACAACAACAACAACAACCCCAAATAACAACAACAAGAACAACCACCCTAAACAACAACAACAACAACCTTAAACAACAACAACAATCCTAAATAACAATAAACACAACAACAACAACAATAATAAAATCTTTCCCTAAACCCTGAACCCAAAACAAGTTGCAACAATAACAACAACAACAACAACAACAACCACCCTAAATAACAACAACAACAACAACAACAATAATAAAATCTTTCCCTAAACCCTGAACCCAAAACAAGTTGCAACAATAACAACAACAACAACAACAACCACCCTAAACAACAACAACACAACCACCCTAAACAACAACAACAACAACAACCCTAAACAACAACAACAATCCTAAATAACAATAACAACAACAACAACAACAATAATAAATCCTTTCCCTAAACCCTGAACACAAAACAAGTTGCAACAATAACAACAACAACAACAACAACCACCCTAAATAACAACAACAACAACAACAACAACAATAAACAACAACAACAACAACAACAACATCAACAACAACAACAACCCTAAATAACAACAACAACAGCAACAACAATAACCCTAAATAAAACAACCACAACAACAACCCTAAACACCAAAAACAACAACAACAGAAAAAACAACAACTCTAAATAACAAGAACAAGAACAAGAACAACAACCCTACATAACAACAAGAACAACAATAACAATCCTAAACAAGAATAACAATAACAACAACAACCCTAAGTAACAATTACAACAACAATAACAACCCTAAATAACAACAAGAACAACAAGCACAGCAACAACAACAACAACAACAACAACAACAATAACAACAACAACCCTAAACAACAACAACAACAACCCTAAACAACAACAACAACAACAACAACAAGAACCTTAAATAACAATAACAAAAACAACAACAATAACAAAACCTTTCCCTAGACCCTGAACCCTAAACAAGTTGCAACAATAACAACAACAACAACAACAACCACCCTAAATAACAACAACAACAACAACCCTAAAAAACAACAACAACTACCCTAAATACAACAACAACAACAACAACCTTAAATAACAACAACAACAACAACCCTAAATAACAACAACAACAACAACAACAACAACCACCCTTAATTACAACAACAACAACAGAAACAACAACCCTAAATAACAACAACAAGAACAACAACAATAACCCTAAATAACAACAATAACAACCCTAAATAACAACAAGAACAAAAACAACAGGAACAACAACAACAACAACCCCAAATAACAACAACAAGAACAACTACCCTAAACAACAACAACAACAACCTTAAACAACAACAACAATCCTAAATAACAATAAACACAACAACAACAACAATAATAAAATCTTTCCCTAAACCCTGAACCCAAAACAAGTTGCAACAATAACAACAACAACAACAACAACAACCACCCTAAATAACAACAACAACAACAACAACAACCCTAAACAACAACAATAACCCTAAATAAAACAACCACAACAACAACCCTAAACAACAAAAACAACAACAACAGAAACAACAACTCTAAATAACAAGAACAAGAACGACAACAACAACCCTACATAACAACAAGAACAACAATAACAATCCTAAACAAGAATAACAATAACAACAAGAACCCTAAGTAACAATTACAACAACAACAACAACCCTAAATAACAACAATAACAACAAGCACAGCAACAACAACAAGAACAACAACAACAACAACAACCCTAAACAACAAAAACAACTACAATAACAACAACAAGAACCCTAAATAACAATAACAACAACAAAAACAATAACAAAACCTTTCCCTAAACCTTGAACCCTAAACAAGTTGCAACAATAACAACAACAACAACTACCACCCTAAATAACAACAACAACAACAACCCTAAATAACAACAACAACAACAACCCTAAATAACAACAACAACAACTACAACCTTAAATAACAACAACAACAGCAACCCTAAACAACAACAACAACAACAAAAACCCTAAACAACAACAACAACAACCCTAAACAACAACAACACAAACCCTAAACAACAACAACAACAACAACAACAACAAGAACCCTAAATAAGAATAACTACAACAACAACAATAACAAAACCTTTCCCTAAACCCTCAACCATAAACAAGTTGCAACAATAACAACAACAACAACAACCACCCTTAATTACAACAACAACAGAAACAACAACCCTAAATAACAACAACAACAACAACAACAATAACCCTAAATAACAGCAAGAACAACAATAACAACCCTAAATAACAACAAGAACAAAAACAACAGGAACAACAACAACAACAACCCCAAATAACAACAACAACAACAACCACCCTAAACAACAACAACAACAACAACAACAACCCTAAACAACAACAACAATCCTAAATAACAATAACAACAACAACTACAACAATAATAAAACCTTTCCCTAAACCCTGAACCCAAAACAAGTTGCAACAATAACAACAACAACAACAACAACCACCCTAAGTAACAACAACAACAACAACAACAATAAACAACAACAACAACAACAACAACATCAACAACAATAACAACCCTAAATAACAACAACAACAGCAACAACAATAACCCTAAATAAAACAACCACAACAACAACCCTAAACAACAAAAACAACAACAACAACAACAACCACCCTAAATAACAACAACAACAAACAACAACAACAACAACAACATCAACAACAACAACAACCCTAAATAACAACAACAACAGCAACAACAATAACCCTAAATAAAACAACCAGAACAACAACCCTAAACAACAAAAACAACAACAACATCAACAACAACAGAAACAACAACTTTAAATAACAAGAACAACAACAACAACAACAACCCTACATAACAACAAGAACAACAACAACCCTAAAAAACAACAACAACTACCCTAAATACAACAACAACAACAACAACCATAACAACAACAACAACAACCCTAAATAACAACAACAACAACAACAACAACAACCACCCTTAATTACAACAACAACAACAGAAACAACAACCCTAAATAACAACAACAAGAACAACAACAATAACCCTAAATAACAACAATAACAACCCTAAATAACAATAAGAACAAAAACAACAGGAACAACAACAACAACAACCGCAAATAACAACAACAAGAACAACTACCCTAAACAACAACAACAACAACCTTAAACAACAACAACAATCCTAAATAACAATAAACACAACAACAACAACAATAATAAAATCTTTCCCTAAACCCTGAACCCAAAACAAGTTGCAACAATAACAACAACAACAACAACAACAACCACCCTAAATAACAACAACAACAACAACAACAATAAACAACAACAATAACCCTAAATAAAACAACCACAACAACAACCCTAAACAACAAAAACAACAACAACAGAAACAACAACTCTAAATAACAAGAACAAGAACGACAACAACAACCCTACATAACAACAAGAACAACAATAACAATCCTAAACAAGAATAACAATAACAACAAGAACCCTAAGTAACAATTACAACAACAACAACAACCCTAAATAACAACAATAACAACAAGCACAGCAACAACAACAAGAACAACAACAACAACAACAACCCTAAACAACAAAAACAACTACAATAACAACAACAAGAACCCTAAATAACAATAACAACAACAAAAACAATAACAAAACCTTTCCCTAAACCTTGAACCCTAAACAAGTTGCAACAATAACAACAACAACAACTACCACCCTAAATAACAACAACAACAACAACCCTAAATAACAACAACAACAACAACCCTAAATAACAACAACAACAACAACAACCTTAAATAACAACAACAGCAACAACAACCCTAAACAACAACAACAAAAACCCTAAACAACAACAACAACAACCCTAAACAACAACAACACAAACCCTAAACAACAACAACAACAACAACAAGAACCCTAAATAAGAATAACTACAACAACAACAATAACAAAACCTTTCCCTAAACCCTCAACCATAAACAAGTTGCAACAATAACAACAACAACAACAACCACCCTTAATTACAACAACAACAGAAACAACCACCCTAAATAACAACAACAACAACAACAACAATAATAAAATCTTTCCCTAAACCCTGAACCCAAAACAAGTTGCAACAATAACAACAACAACAACAACAACCACCCTAAACAACAACAACACAACCACCCTAAACAACAACAACAACAACAACCCTAAACAACAACAACAATCCTAAATAACAATAACAACAACAACAACAACAATAATAAATCCTTTCCCTAAACCCTGAACACAAAACAAGTTGCAACAATAACAACAACAACAACAACAACCACCCTAAATAACAACAACAACAACAACAACAACAATAAACAACAACAACAACAACAACAACATCAACAACAACAACAACCCTAAATAACAACAACAACAGCAACAACAATAACCCTAAATAAAACAACCACAACAACAACCCTAAACACCAAAAACAACAACAACAGAAAAAACAACAACTCTAAATAACAAGAACAAGAACAAGAACAACAACCCTACATAACAACAAGAACAACAATAACAATCCTAAACAAGAATAACAATAACAACAACAACCCTAAGTAACAATTACAACAACAATAACAACCCTAAATAACAACAAGAACAACAAGCACAGCAACAACAACAACAACAACAACAACAATAACAACAACAACCCTAAACAACAACAACAACAACCCTAAACAACAACAACAACAACAACAACAAGAACCTTAAATAACAATAACAAAAACAACAACAATAACAAAACCTTTCCCTAGACCCTGAACCCTAAACAAGTTGCAACAATAACAACAACAACAACAACAACCACCCTAAATAACAACAACAACAACAACCCTAAAAAACAACAACAACTACCCTAAATACAACAACAACAACAACAACCTTAAATAACAACAACAACAACAACCCTAAATAACAACAACAACAACAACAACAACCACCCTTAATTACAACAACAACAACAGAAACAACAACCCTAAATAACAACAACAAGAACAACAACAATAACCCTAAATAACAACAATAACAACCCTAAATAACAACAAGAACAAAAACAACAGGAACAACAACAACAACAACCCCAAATAACAACAACAAGAACAACTACCCTAAACAACAACAACAACAACCTTAAACAACAACAACAATCCTAAATAACAATAAACACAACAACAACAACAATAATAAAATCTTTCCCTAAACCCTGAACCCAAAACAAGTTGCAACAATAACAACAACAACAACAACAACAACCACCCTAAATAACAACAACAACAACAACAACAATAAACAACAACAATAACCCTAAATAAAACAACCACAACAACAACCCTAAACAACAAAAACAACAACAACAGAAACAACAACTCTAAATAACAAGAACAAGAACGACAACAACAACCCTACATAACAACAAGAACAACAATAACAATCCTAAACAAGAATAACAATAACAACAAGAACCCTAAGTAACAATTACAACAACAACAACAACCCTAAATAACAACAATAACAACAAGCACAGCAACAACAACAAGAACAACAACAACAACAACAACCCTAAACAACAAAAACAACTACAACAACAACAACAAGAACCCTAAATAACAATAACAACAACAAAAACAATAACAAAACCTTTCCCTAAACCTTGAACCCTAAACAAGTTGCAACAATAACAACAACAACAACTACCACCCTAAATAACAACAACAACAACAACCCTAAATAACAACAACAACAACAACCCTAAATAACAACAACAACAACTACAACCTTAAATAACAACAACAACAGCAACCCTAAACAACAACAACAACAACAAAAACCCTAAACAACAACAACAACAACCCTAAACAACAACAACACAAACCCTAAACAACAACAACAACAACAACAACAACAAGAACCCTAAATAAGAATAACTACAACAACAACAATAACAAAACCTTTCCCTAAACCCTCAACCATAAACAAGTTGCAACAATAACAACAACAACAACAACCACCCTTAATTACAACAACAACAGAAACAACAACCCTAAATAACAACAACAACAACAACGACAATAACCCTAAATAACAGCAAGAACAACAATAACAACCCTAAATAACAACAAGAACAAAAACAACAGGAACAACAACAACAACAACCCCAAATAACAACAACAACAACAACCACCCTAAACAACAACAACAACAACAACAACAACCCTAAACAACAACAACAATCCTAAATAACAATAACAACAACAACTACAACAATAATAAAACCTTTCCCTAAACCCTGAACCCAAAACAAGTTGCAACAATAACAACAACAACAACAACAACCACCCTAAGTAACAACAACAACAACAACAACAATAAACAACAACAACAACAACAACAACATCAACAACAATAACAACCCTAAATAACAACAACAACAACAACAACAATAACCCTAAATAAAACAACCACAACAACAACCCTAAACAACAAAAACAACAACAACAACAACAACCACCCTAAATAACAACAACAACAAACAACAACAACAACAACAACATCAACAACAACAACAACCCTAAATAACAACAACAACAGCAACAACAATAACCCTAAATAAAACAACCAGAACAACAACCCTAAACAACAAAAACAACAACAACATCAACAACAACAGAAACAACAACTTTAAATAACAAGAACAACAACAACAACAACAACCCTACATAACAACAAGAACAACAACAACCCTAAAAAACAACAACAACTACCCTAAATACAACAACAACAACAACAACCTTAAATAACAACAACAACAACAACCCTAAATAACAACAACAACAACAACAACAACAACCACCCTTAATTACAACAACAACAACAGAAACAACAACCCTAAATAACAACAACAAGAACAACAACAATAACCCTAAATAACAACAATAACAACCCTAAATAACAATAAGAACAAAAACAACAGGAACAACAACAACAACAACCGCAAATAACAACAACAAGAACAACTACCCTAAACAACAACAACAACAACCTTAAACAACAACAACAATCCTAAATAACAATAAACACAACAACAACAACAATAATAAAATCTTTCCCTAAACCCTGAACCCAAAACAAGTTGCAACAATAACAACAACAACAACAACAACAACCACCCTAAATAACAACAACAACAACAACAACAATAAACAACAACAATAACCCTAAATAAAACAACCACAACAACAACCCTAAACAACAAAAACAACAACAACAGAAACAACAACTCTAAATAACAAGAACAAGAACGACAACAACAACCCTACATAACAACAAGATCAACAATAACAATCCTAAACAAGAATAACAATAACAACAAGAACCCTAAGTAACAATTACAACAACAACAACAACCCTAAATAACAACAATAACAACAAGCACAGCAACAACAACAAGAACAACAACAACAACAACAACCCTAAACAACAAAAACAACTACAATAACAACAACAAGAACCCTAAATAACAATAACAACAACAAAAACAATAACAAAACCTTTCCCTAAACCTTGAACCCTAAACAAGTTGCAACAATAACAACAACAACAACTACCACCCTAAATAACAACAACAACAACAACCCTAAATAACAACAACAACAACAACCCTAAATAACAACAACAACAACAACAACCTTAAATAACAACAACAACAGCAACCCTAAACAACAACAACAAAAACCCTAAACAACAACAACAACAACCCTAAACAACAACAACACAAACCCTAAACAACAACAACAACAACAACAAGAACCCTAAATAAGAATAACTACAACAACAACAATAACAAAACCTTTCCCTAAACCCTCAACCATAAACAAGTTGCAACAATAACAACAACAACAACAACCACCCTTAATTACAACAACAACAGAAACAACAACCCTAAATAACAACAACAACAACAACGACAATAACCCTAAATAACAGCAAGAACAACAATAACAACCCTAAAAAACAACAAGAACAAAAACAACAGGAACAACAACAACAACAACCCCAAATAACAACAACAACAACAACCACCCTAAACAACAACAACAACAACAACAACAACCCTAAACAACAACAACAATCCTAAATAACAATAACAACAACAACTACAACAATAATAAAACCTTTCCCTAAACCCTGAACCCAAAACAAGTTGCAACAATAACAACAACAACAACAACAACCACCCTAAATAACAATAACAACAACAACAACAATAAACAACAACAACAACAACAACAACAACATCAACAACAATAACAACCCTAAATAACAACAACAACAGCAACAACAATAACCCTAAATAAAACAACCACAACAACAACCCTAAACAACAAAAACAACAACAACAACAACAACCACCCTAAATAACAACAACAACAAACAACAACAACAACAACAACATCAACAACAACAACAACCCTAAATAACAACAACAACAGCAACAACAATAACCCTAAATAAAACAACCAGAACAACAACCCTAAACAACAAAAACAACAACAACATCAACAACAACAGAAACAACAACTTTAAATAACAAGAACAACAACAACAACAACAACCCTACATAACAACAAGAACAACAATAACAATCCTAAACAAGAATAACAATAACAACAACAACCCTAAGTAACAATTACAACAACAATAACAACCCTAAATGACAACAAGAACAACAAGCACAGCCACAACAACAACAACAACAACAACAACAATACAACAACCCTAAACAACAACAACAACAACAAGAACCTTAAATAACAATAACAACAACAACAACAATAACCAAAACTTTCCCTAAACCTGAACCCTAAACAAGTTGCAACAATAACAACAACAACAACAACAACAACAACAACCACCCTTAATTACAACAAGAACAACAACAACCCTAAAAAACAACAACAACAACAACAACCCTAAATACAACAACAACAACAACAACCTTAAATAACAACAACAACAACAACCCTAAATAACATAAACAACAACAACAACAACAACAACAACAACCACCCTTAATTACAACAACAACAGAAACAACAACCCTAAAAAACAACAACAAGAACAACAACAATAACCCTAAATAACAACAATTACAACCCTAAATAACAACAAGAACTAAAACAACCGGAACAACAACAACAACAACAACCCCAAATAACAACAACAAGAACAACAACCCTAAACAACAACAACAACAACAACAATAACAATAAAACCTTTCCCTAAACCCTGAACCCTAAACAAGTTACAACAATAACAACAACAACAACAACAACCACCCTAAACAACAACAACAACATCATCAACAACAACAACAACAACAACCCTAAATAACAACAACAACAGCCCTAAGTAACAATTACAACAACAACAACAACCCTAAATAACAACAAAAACAACAAGCACAGCAATAACAACAAGAACAACAACAACAACAACAACAACAACCCTAAACAACAACAACAACAACAAGAACCCTAAATAACAATAACAACAACAACAACAATAACAAAACCTTTCCCTAAACCCTGAACCCTAAACAAGTTGCAACAATAACAACAACCACAACAACCACCCTAAATAACAACAACAATCCTAAATAACAACAACAACAACAACCCTAAATAACAACAACAACAACAACAACAACCTTAAATAACAACAACAACAGCAACAACAACAACCATAAATAACAACAACAACAACAACCCTTAATTACAACAACAATAGAAACAACGACCCTAAATACCAACAACAAGAACAACAACAACTACCTTAAATTAACAAGAACATCAATAATAACGCTAAATAACAACAACAACAATAACAACAACCCTAAATAACAACAAGAACAACAATAATAACCCTAAATAACAACAAGAAAAAAAACAACAGGAACAACAACAACCCCAAATAACCACAACAACAACAAAAACCTTAATTACAACAACAAAAGAAACAACAACCCTAAATAACAAGAACAAGAACAACAACAACAACCCTACATAACAACAAGAACAACAATAACAATCCTAAACCAGAATAACAATATCAACAACAACCCTAAGTAACAATTACAACAACAACAACAACCCTAAATAACAACAATAACAACAAGCACAGCAACAACAACAAGAACAACAACAACAACAACAACCGTAAACAACAAAAACAACTACAACAACAACAACAAGAAGCCTAAATAACAATAACAACAACAAAAACAATAACAAAACCTTTCCCTAAACCCTGAACCCTAAACAAGTTGCAACAATAACAACAACAACAACAACCACCCTAAATAACAACAACAACAACAACAACCCTAAATAACCACAGCAACAATAACCCTAAATAACAACAACAACAACCTTAAATTACAACAACAACAGCAACCCTAAACAACAACAATAACAACTGTTAACAACCCTAAACAACAACAACAACAACAACAACAAGAACCCTAAATAACAATAACTACAACAACAACAATAACAAAACCTTTCCCTAAACCCTCAACCATAAACAAGTTGCAACAACAACAACAACAACAACAACCACCCTAAATAACAACAACAACAACAACAACCCTAAATAACAACAACAACAACCTTAAATAACAACAACAACAACAACAACAACAACAACCTTAAATATCAACAACAACAACAACAACCGTAAAAAACAACAACAACAACAACAACCCTAAATACAACAACAACAACAACAACCTTAAATAACAACAGCAACAACAACCCTAAATAACAACAACAACCCTTAAATACAACAACAACAGAAACAACAACCCTAAATAACAACAACAAGAACAACGACAATAACCCTAAATAACAACAAGAACAACAATAACAACCCTAAATAACAACAAGAACAAAAACAACAGGAACAACAACAACAACAACCCCAAATAACAACGACAAGAACAACCACCCTAAACAACAACAACAACAACAACAACAACCCTAAACAACAACAACAATCCTAAATAACAATAACAACAACAACTACAACAATAATAAAACCTTTCCCTAAACCCTGAACCAAAAACAAGTTGCAACAATAACAAAAACAACAACAACAACAACAATAAACAACAACAACAACAACAACAACATCAACAACAACAACAACCCTAAATAACAACAACAACAGCAACAACAATAACCCTAAATAAAACAACCACAACAACAACCCTAAACAACAAAAACAACAACAACAACAACAACCACCCTAAATAACAACAACAACAACAACAACAATAAACAACAACAACAACAACAACATCAACAACAACAACAACCCTAAATAACAACAACAACAGCAACAACAATAACCCTAAATAAAACAACCAGAACAACAACCCTAAACACCAAAAACAACAACAACATCAACAACAACAGAAACAACAACTTTAAATAACAAGAACAACAACAACAACAACAACCCTACATAACAACAAGAACAACAATAACAATCCTAAACAAGAATAACAATAACAACAACAACCCTAAGTAACAATTACAACAACAATAACAACCCTAAATAACAACAAGAACAATAAGCACAGCCACAACAACAACAACAACAACAACAACAATAACAACAACAACCCTAAACAACAACAACAACAACAACAACAAGAACCTTAAATAACAATAACAACAACAACAACAATAACCAAACCTTTCCCTAAACCTGAACCCTAAACAAGTTGCAACAATAACAACAACAACAACAACAACAACAACCACCCTTAATTACAACAAGAACAACAACAACCCTAAAAAACAACAACAACAACAACAACCCTAAATACAACAACAACAACAACAACCTTAAATAACAACAACAACAACAACCCTAAATAACATAAACAACAACAACAACAACAACAACCACCCTTAATTACAACAACAACAGAAACAACAACCCTAAAAAACAACAACAAGAACAACAACAATAACCCTAAATAACAACAATTACAACCCTAAATAACAACAAGAACTAAAACAACCGGAACAACAACAACAACAACAAACCCAAATAACAACAACAAGAACAACAACCCTAAACAACAACAACAACAACAACAACAACAACAACAACAATAAAACCTTTCCCTAAACCCTGAACCCTAAACAAGTTACAACAATAACAACAACAACAACAACAACCACCCTAAACAACAACAACAACATCATCAACAACAACAACAACAACCCTAAATAACAACAACAACAGCCCTAAGTAACAATTACAACAACAACAACAACCCTAAATAACAACAAAAACAACAAGCACAGCAATAACAACAAGAACAACAACAACCCTAAACAACAACAACAACAACAAGAACCCTAAATAACAATAACAACAACAACAACAATAACAAAACCTTTCCCTAAACCCTGAACCCTAAACAAGTTGCAACAATAACAACAACCACAACAACCACCCTAAATAACAACAACAACAACAACAATCCTAAATAACAACAACAACAACAACCCTAAATAACAACAACAACAGAAACAACGACCCTAAATACCAACAACAAGAACAACAACAACTACCTTAAATTAACAAGAACATCAATAATAACGCTAAATAACAACAACAACAATAACAACAACCCTAAATAACAACAAGAACAACAACAACAACAACAACAACAACAACAAGAACAACAACAACTACCTTAAATTAACAAGAACATCAATAATAACGCTAAATAACAACAACAACAATAACAACAATCCTAAATAACAACAACAACAACAACCCTAAATAACAACAACAACAACAACAACAACCTTAAATAACAACAACAACAGCAACAACAACAACCATAAATAACAACAACAACAACAACCCTTAATTACAACAACAACAGAAACAACGACCCTAAATACCAACAACAAGAACAACAACAACTACCTTAAATTAACAAGAACATCAATAATAACGCTAAATAACAACAACAACAATAACAACAACCCTAAATAACAACAAGAACAACAATAATAACCCTAAATAACAACAAGAAAAAAAACAACAGGAACAACAACAACCCCAAATAACCACAACAACAACAAAAACCTTAATTACAACAACAACAGAAACAACAACCCTAAATAACAAGAACAAGAACAACAACAACAACCCTACATAACAACAAGAACAACAATAACAATCCTAAACCAGAATAACAATATCAACAACAACCCTAAGTAACAATTACAACAACAACAACAACCCTAAATAACAACAATAACAACAAGCACAGCAACAACAACAAGAACAACAACAACAACAACAACAACAACCGTAAACAACAAAAACAACTACAACAACAACAACAAGAAGCCTAAATAACAATAACAACAACAAAAACAATAACAAAACCTTTCCCTAAACCCTGAACCCTAAACAAGTTGCAACAATAACAACAACAACAACAACCACCCTAAATAACCACAACAACAACAACAACCCTAAATAACCACAGCAACAATAACCCTAAATAACAACAACAACAACCTTAAATA
>OX359289.1:50145103-50155103 GCA_947179395.2 Pulicaria dysenterica | reverse complement strand
ACAACAACAACAACAACAACAACAATAACAACAACAACCCTAAACAACAACAACAACAACAACAACAAGAACCTTAAATAACAATAACAAAAACAACAACAATAACAAAACCTTTCCCTAAACCCTGAACCCTAAACAAGTTGCAACAATAACAACAACAACAACAACCACCCTAAATAACAACAATAACAACAACAACAACAACAACCACCCTAAATAACAACAACAACAACAATAACAATAAACAACAACAACAACAACAACATCAACAACAACAACAACCCTAAATAACAACAACAACAGCAACAACAATAACCCTAAATAAAACAACCACAACAACAACCCTAAACAACAAAAACAACAACAACAACAACAACCACCCTAAATAACAACAACAACAACAACAACAATAAACAACAACAACAACAACAACATCAACAACAACAACAACCCTAAATAACAACAACAACAGCAACAACAATAACCCTAAATAAAACAACCACAACAACAACCCTAAACAACAAAAACAACAACAACATCAACAACAACAGAAACAACAACTTTAAATAACAAGAACAACAACAACAACAACAACCCTACATAACAACAAGAACAACAATAACAATCCTAAACAAGAATAACAATAACAACAACAACCCTAAGTAACAATTACAACAACAATAACAACCCTAAATAACAACAAGAACAACAAGCACAGCAACAACAACAACAACAACAACAACAATAACAACAACAACCCTAAACAACAACAACAACAACAACAAGAACCTTAAATAACAATAACAACAACAACAACAATAACCAAACCTTTCCCTAAACCTGAACCCTAAACAAGTTGCAACAATAACAACAACAACAACAACAACAACAACCACCCTTAATTACAACAAGAACAACAACAACCCTAAAAAACAACAACAACAACACCAACCCTAAATACAACAACAACAACAACAACCTTAAATAACAACAACAACAACAACCCTAAATAACATAAACAACAACAACAACAACAACCACCCTTAATTACAACAACAACAGAAACAACAACCGTAAAAAACAACAACAAGAACAACAACAATAACCCTAAATAACAACAATTACAACCCTAAATAACAACAAGAACTAAAACAACCGGAACAACAACAACAACAACAACCCCAAATAACAACAACAAGAACAACAACCCTAAACAACAACAACAACAACAACAACAACAATAAAACCTTTCCCTAAACCCTGAACCCTAAACAAGTTACAACAATAACAACAACAACAACAACAACCACCCTAAACAACAACAACAACATCATCAACAACAACAACAACAACCCTAAATAACAACAACAACAGCCCTAAGTAACAATTACAACAACAACAACAACCCTAAATAACAACAAAAACAACAAGCACAGCAATAACAACAAGAACAACAACAACAACAACAACCCTAAACAACAACAACAACAACAAGAACCCTAAATAACAATAACAACAACAACAACAATAACAAAACCTTTCCCTAAACCCTGAACCCTAAACAAGTTGCAACAATAACAACAACCACAACAACCACCCTAAATAACAACAACAACAACAACAATACTAAATAACAACAACAACAACAACCCTAAATAACAACAACAACAACAACAACAACCTTAAATAACAACAACAACAGCAACAACAACAACCATAAATAACAACAACAACAACCCTTAATTACAACAACAACAGAAACAACGACCCTAAATACCAACAACAAGAACAACAACAACAACCTTAAATTAACAAGAACATCAATAATAACGCTAAATAACAACAACAACAATAACAACAACCCTAAATAACAACAAGAACAACAATAATAACCCTAAATAACAACAAGAAAAAAAACAACAGGAACAACAACAACCCCAAATAACCACAACAACAACAAAAACCTTAATTACAACAACAACAGAAACAACAACCCTAAATAACAACAACAACAACAACCCTAAATAACAACAACAACAACAACAACCTTAAATAACAACAACAACAGCAACCCTAAACAACAACAACAACAACAAAAACCCTAAACAACAACAACAACAACCCTAAACAACAACAACACAAACCCTAAACAACAACAACAACAACAACAAGAACCCTAAATAACAATAACTACAACAACATAAATAACAAAACCTTTCCCTAAACCCTCAACCATAAACAAGTTGCAACAATAACAACAACAACAACCACCATTAATTACAACAACAACAGAAACAACAACCCTAAATAACAACAACAACAACAACGACAATAACCCTAAATAACAGCAAGAACAACAATAACAACCCTAAATAACAACAAGAACAAAAACAACAGGAACAACAACAACAACAACCCCAAATAACAACAACAACAACAACCACCCTAAACAACAACAACAACAACAACAACAACCCTAAACAACAACAACAATCCTAAATAACAATAACAACAACAACTACAACAATAATAAAACCTTTCCCTAAACCCTGAACCCAAAACAAGTTGCAACAATAACAACAACAACAACAACAACAACAACCACCCTAAATAACAACAACAACAACAACAACAATAAACAACAACAACAACAACAACAACATCAACAACAACAACAACCCTAAATAACAACAACAACAGAAACAACAATAACCCTAAATAAAACAACCACAACAACAACCCAAAACAACAAAAACAACAACAACAACAACAACCACCCTAAATAACAACAACAACAACAACAACAATAAACAACAACAACAACAACAACATCAACAACAACAACAACCCTAAATAACAACAACAACAGCAACAACAATAACCCTAAATAAAACAACCACAACAACAACCCTAAACAACAAAAACAACAACAACATCAACAACAACAGAAACAACAACTTTAAATAACAAGAACAACAACAACAACAACAACCCTACATAACAACAAGAACAACAATAACAATCCTAAACAAGAATAACAATAACAACAACAACCCTAAGTAACAATTACAACAACAATAACAACCCTAAATAACAACAAGAACAACAAGCACAGCAACAACAACAACAACAACAACAACAATAACAACAACAACCCTAAACAACAACAACAACAACAACAAGAACCTTAAATAACAATAACAACAACAACAACAATAACCAAACCTTTCCCTAAACCTGAACCCTAAACAAGTTGCAACAATAACAACAACAACAACAACAACAACAACCACCATTAATTACAACAAGAACAACAACAACCCTAAAAAACAACAACAACAACAACAACCCTAAATACAACAACAACAACAACCTTAAATAACAACAACAACAACAACCCTAAATAACATAAACAACAACAACAACAACAACAACCACCCTTAATTACAACAACAACAGAAACAACAACCCTAAAAAACAACAACAAGAACAACAACAATAACCCTAAATAACAACAATTACAACCCTAAATAACAACAAGAACTAAAACAACCGGAACAACAACAACAACAACAACCCCAAATAACAACAACAAGAACAACAACCCTAAACAACAACAACAACAACAACAACAACAATAAAACCTTTCCCTAAACCCTGAACCCTAAACAAGTTACAACAATAACAACAACAACAACAACAACCACCCTAAACAACAACAACAACATCATCAACAACAACAACAACAACAACCCTAAATAACAACAACAACAGCCCTAAGTAACAATTACAACAACAACAACAACCCTAAATAACAACAAAAACAACAAGCACAGCAATAACAACAAGAACAACAACAACAACAACAACAACAACCCTAAACAACAACAACAACAACAAGAACCCTAAATAACAATAACAACAACAACAACAATAACAAAACCTTTCCCTAAACCCTGAACCCTAAACAAGTTGCAACAATAACAACAACCACAACAACCACCCTAAATAACAACAACAACAACAACAATCCTAAATAACAACAACAACAACAACCCTAAATAACAACAACAACAACAACAACAACCTTAAATAACAACAACAACAGAAACAACAACAACCATAAATAACAACAACAACAACAACCCTTAATTACAACAACAACAGAAACAACGACCCTAAATACCAACAACAAGAACAACAACAACAACCTTAAATTAACAAGAACATCAATAATAACGCTAAATAACAACAACAACAATAACAACAACCCTAAATAACAACAAGAACAACAATAATAACCCTAAATAACAACAAGAAAAAAAACAACAGGAACAACAACAACCCCAAATAACCACAACAACAACAAAAACCTTAATTACAACAACAACAGAAACAACAACCCTAAATAACAACAACAACAACAACCCTAAATAACAACAACAACAACAACAACCTTAAATAACAACAACAACAGCAACCCTAAACAACAACAACAACAACAAAAACCCTAAACAACAACAACAACAACCCTAAACAACAACAACACAAACCCTAAACAACAACAACAACAACAAGAAGAACCCTAAATAACAATAACTACAACAACATAAATAACAAAACCTTTCCCTAAACCCTCAACCATAAACAAGTTGCAACAATAACAACAACAACAACCACCACCCTTAATTACAACAACAACAAAAACAACAACCCTAAATAACAACAACAACAACAACGACAATAACCCTAAATAACAGCAAGAACAACAATAACAACCCTAAATAACAACAAGAACAAAAACAACAGGAACAACAACAACAACAACCCCAAATAACAACAACAACAACAACAACAACAACCACCCTAAACAACAACAACAACAACAACAACAACCCTAAACAACAACAACAATCCTAAATAACAATAACAACAACAACTACAACAATAATAAAACCTTTCCCTAAACCCTGAACCCAAAACAAGTTGCAACAATAACAACAACAACAACAACAACCACCCTAAATAACAACAACAACAACAACAACAATAAACAACAACAACAACAACAACAACATCAACAACAACAACAACCCTAAATAACAACAACAACAGAAACAACAATAACCCTAAATAAAACAACAACAACAACAACCCTAAACAACAAAAACAACAACAACAACAACAACCACCCTAAATAACAACAACAACAACAACAACAATAAACAACAACAACAACAACAACATCAACAACAACAACAACCCTAAATAACAACAACAACAGCAACAACAATAACCCTAAATAAAACAACCAGAACAACAACCCTAAACAACAAAAACAACAACAACATCAACAACAACAGAAACAACAACTTTAAATAACAAGAACAACAACAACAACAACAACCCTACATAACAACAAGAACAACAATAACAATCCTAAACAAGAATAACAATAACAACAACAACCCTAAGTAACAATGACAACAACAATAACAACCCTAAATAACAACAAGAACAACAAGCACAGCAACAACAACAACAACAACAACAACAATAACAACAACAACCCTAAACAACAACAACAACAACAACAACAACAAGAACCTTAAATAACAATAACAACAACAACAACAATAACCAAACCTTTCCCTAAACCTGAACCCTAAACAAGTTGCAACAATAACAACAACAACAACAACAACAACAACCACCCTTAATTACAACAAGAACAACAACAACCCTAAAAAACAACAACAACAACAACAACCCTAAATACAACAACAACAACAACAACAACCTTAAATAACAACAACAACAACAACCCTAAATAACATAAACAACAACAACAACAACAACAACCACCCTTAATTACAACAACAACAGAAACAACAACCCTAAAAAACAACAACAAGAACAACAACAATAACCCTAAATAACAACAATTACAACCCTAAATAACAACAAGAACTAAAACAACCGGAACAACAACAACAACAACAACCCCAAATAACAACAACAAGAACAACAACCCTAAACAACAACAACAACAACAACAACAACAATAAAACCTTTCCCTAAACCCTGAACCCTAAACAAGTTACAACAATAACAACAACAACAACAACAACCACCCTAAACAACAACAACAACATTATCAACAACAACAACAACAACAACCCTAAATAACAACAACAACAGCCCTAAGTAACAATTACAACAACAACAACAACCCTAAATAACAACAAAAACAACAAGCACAGCAATAACAACAAGAACAACAACAACAACAACAACAACAACCCTAAACAACAACAACAACAACAAGAACCCTAAATAACAATAACAACAACAACAACAATAACAAAACCTTTCCCTAAACCCTGAACCCTAAACAAGTTGCAACAATAACAACAACCACAACAACCACCCTAAATAACAACAACAACAACAACAATCCTAAATAACAACAACAACAACAACCCTAAATAACAACAACAACAACAACAACAACCCTAAATAACAACAACAACAGCAACAACAACAACCATAAATAACAACAACAACAACAACCCTTAATTACAACAACAACAGAAACAACGACCCTAAATACCAACAACAAGAACAACAACAACAACCTTAAATTAACAAGAACATCAATAATAACGCTAAATAACAACAACAACAATAACAACAACCCTAAATAACAACAAGAACAACAATAATAACCCTAAATAACAACAAGAAAAAAAACAACAGGAACAACAACAACCACAAATAACCACAACAACAACAAAAACCTTAATTACAACAACAACAGAAACAACAACCCTAAATAACAACAACAACAACAACCCTAAATAACAACAACAACAACAACAACCTTAAATAACAACAACAACAGCAACCCTAAACAACAACAACAACAACAAAAACCCTAAACAACAACAACAACAACCCTAAACAACAACAACACAAACCCTAAACAACAACAACAACAACAACAAGAACCCTAAATAACAATAACTACAACAACATAAATAACAAAACCTTTCCCTAAACCCTCAACCATAAACAAGTTGCAACAATAACAACAACAACAACCACCCTTAATTACAACAACAACAAAAACAACAACCCTAAATAACAACAACAACAACAACGACAATAACCCTAAATAACAGCAAGAACAACAATAACAACCCTAAATAACAACAAGAACAAAAACAACAGGAACAACAACAACAACAACCCCAAATAACAACAACAACAACAACCACCCTAAACAACAACAACAACAACAACAACAACCCTAAACAACAACAACAATCCTAAATAACAATAACAACAACAACTACAACAATAATAAAACCATTCCCTAAACCCTGAACCCAAAACAAGTTGCAACAATAACAACAACAACAACAACAACCACCCTAAATAACAACAACAACAACAACAACAATAAACAACAACAACAACAACAACAACATCAACAACAACAACAACCCTAAATAACAACAACAACAGAAACAACAATAACCCTAAATAAAACAACCACAACAACAACCCTAAACAACAAAAACAACAACAACAACAACAACCACCCTAAATAACAACAACAACAACAACAACAATAAACAACAACAACAACAACAACATCAACAACAACAACAACCCTAAATAACAACAACAACAGCAACAACAATAACCCTAAATAAAACAACCATAACAACAACCCTAAACAACAAAAACAACAACAACATCAACAACAACAGAAACAACAACTCTAAATAACAAGAACAACAACAACAACAACAACCCTACATAACAACAAGAACAACAATAACAATCCTAAACAAGAATAACAATAACAACAACAACCCTAAGTAACAATTACAACAACAATAACAACCCTAAATAACAACAAGAACAACAAGCACAGCAACAACAACAACAACAACAACAACAATAACAACAACAACCCTAAACAACAACAACAACAACAACAAGAACCTTAAATAACAATAACAACAACAACAACAATAACCAAACCTTTCCCTAAACCTGAACCCTAAACAAGTTGCAACAATAACAACAACAACAACAACAACAACAACCACCCTTAATTACAACAAGAACAACAACAACCCTAAAAAACAACAACAACAACAACAACCCTAAATACAACAACAACAACAACAATCTTAAATAACAACAACAACAACAACCCTAAATAACATAAACAACAACAACAACAACAACAACCACCCTTAATTACAACAACAACAGAAACAACAACCCTAAAAAACAACAACAAGAACAACAACAATAACCCTAAATAACAACAATTACAACCCTAAATAACAACAAGAACTAAAACAACCGGAACAACAACAACAACAACAACCCCAAATAACAACAACAAGAACAACAACCCTAAACAACAACAACAACAACAACAACAACAATAAAACCTTTCCCTAAACCCTGAACCCTAAACAAGTTACAACAATAACAACAACAACCACCCTAAACAACAACAACAACATCATCAACAACAACAACAACAACAACCCTAAATAACAACAACAACAGCCCTAAGTAACAATTACAACAACAACAACAACCCTAAATAACAACAAAAACAACAAGCACAGCAATAACAACAAGAACAACAACAACAACAACAACAACAACCCTAAACAACAACAACAACAACAAGAACCCTAAATAACAATAACAACAACAACAACAATAACAAAACCTTTCCCTAAACCCTGAACCCTAAACAAGTTGCAACAATAACAACAACCACAACAACCACCCTAAATAACAACAACAACAACAACAATCCTAAATAACAACAACAACAACAACCCTAAATAACAACAACAACAACAACAACAACCTTAAATAACAACAACAACAGCAACAACAACAACCCTAAATAACAACAACAACAACAACCCTTAATTACAACAACAACAGAAACAACGACCCTAAATACCAACAACAAGAACAACAACAACAACCTTAAATTAACAAGAACATCAATAATAACGCTAAATAACAACAACAACAATAACAACAACCCTAAATAACAACAAGAACAACAATAATAACCCTAAATAACAACAAGAAAAAAAACAACAGGAACAACAACCCCAAATAACCACAACAACAACAAAAACCTTAATTACAACAACAACAGAAACAACAACCCTAAATAACAAGAACAAGAACAACAACAACAACCCTACATAACAACAAGAACAACAATAACAATCCTAAACCAGAATAACAATATCAACAACAACCTAAGTAACAATTACAACAACAACAACAACCCTAAATAACAACAATAACAACAAGCACAGCAACAACAACAACAACAACAACCGTAAACAACAAAAACAACTACAACAACAACAACAAGAAGCCTAAATAACAATAACAACAACAAAAACAATAACAAAACCTTTCCCTAAACCCTGAACCCTAAACAAGTTGCAACAATAACAACAACAACAACAACCACCCTAAATAACAACAACAACAACAACAACCCTAAATAACCACAGCAACAATAACCCTAAATAACAACAACAACAACCTTAAATAACAACAACAACAGCAACCCTAAACAACAACAATAACAACAACAACAACCCTAAATAACAACAACAACAACAACAACAACAAGAACCCTAAATAACAATAACTACAACAACAACAATAACAAAACCTTTCCCTAAACCCTCAACCATAAACAAGTTGCAACAATAACAACAACAACAACAACCACCCTAAATAACAACAACAACAACAACAACCCTAAATAACAACAACAACAACCTTAAATAACAACAACAACAACAACAACAACCTTAAATATCAACAACAACAACAACAACCTTAAAAAACAACAACAACAACAACAACCCTAAATACAACAACAACAACAACAACCTTAAATAACAACAGCAACAACAACCCT
>OX359289.1:50137603-50140103 GCA_947179395.2 Pulicaria dysenterica | reverse complement strand
AACAACAACCACCCTTAATTACAACAACAACAACAGAAACAACAACCCTAAATAACAACAACAAGAACAACAACAATAACCCTAAATAACAACAATAACAACCCTAAATAACAACAAGAACAAAAACAACAGGAACAACAACAACAACAACCCCAAATAACAACAACAAGAACAACCACCCTAAACAACAACAACAACAACCTTAAACTACAACAACAATCCTAAATAACAATAAACACAACAACAACAACAATAATAAAATCTTTCCCTAAACCCTGAACCCAAAACAAGTTGCAACAATAACAACAACAACAACAACAACAACCACCCTAAATAACAACAACAACAACAACAATAATAAAATCTTTCCCTAAACCCTGAACCCAAAACAAGTTGCAACAATAACAACAACAACAACAACAACAACCACCCTAAATAACAACAACAACAACAACAACAACAATAAACAACAACAATAACCCTAAATAAAACAACCACAACAACAACCCTAAACAACAAAAACAACAACAACAGAAACATCAACTCTAAATAACAAGAACAAGAACAACAACAACAACCCTACATAACAACAAGAACAACAATAACAATCCTAAACAAGAATAACAATAACAACAAGAACCCTAAGTAACAATTACAACAACAACAACAACCCTAAATAACAACAATAACAACAAGCACAACAACAACAACAAGAACAACAACAACAACAACAACCCTAAACAACAAAAACAACTACAATAACAACAACAAGAACCCTAAATAACAATAACAACAACAAAAACAATAACAAAACCTTTCCCTAAACCTTGAACCCTAAACAAGTTGCAACAATAACAACAACAACAACTACCACCCTAAATAACAACAACAACAACAACCCTAAATAACAACAACAACAACAACCCTAAATAACAACAACAACAACAACAACCTTAAATAACAACAACAACAGCAACCCTAAACAACAACAACAACAACAAAAACCCTAAACAACAACAACAACAACACAAACCCTAAACAACAACAACAACAACAACAAGAACCCTAAATAACAATAACTACAACAACATAAATAACAAAACCTTTCCCTAAACCCTCAACCATAAACAAGTTGCAACAATAACAACAACAACAACCACCCTTAATTACAACAACAACAGAAACAACAACCCTAAATAACAACAACAACAACAACGACAATAACCCTAAATAACAGCAAGAACAACAATAACAACCCTAAATAACAACAAGAACAAAAACAACAGGAACAACAACAACAACAACCCCAAATAACAACAACAACAACAACCACCCTAAACAACAACAACAACAACAACAACAACCCTAAACAACAACAACAATCCTAAATAACAATAACAACAACAACTACAACAATAATAAAACTTTTCCCTAAACCCTGAACCCAAAACAAGTTGCAACAATAACAACAACAACAACAACAACCACCCTAAATAACAACAACAACAACAACAACAATAAACAACAACAACAACAACAACAACATCAACAACAACAACAACCCTAAATAACAACAACAACAGCAACAACAATAACCCTAAATAAAACAACCACAACAACAACCCTAAACAACAAAAACAACAACAACAACAACAACCACCCTAAATAACAACAACAACAACAACAACAATAAACAACAACAACAACAACAACATCAACAACAACAACAACCCTAAATAACAACAACAACAGCAACAACAATAACCCTAAATAAAACAACCAGAACAACAACCCTAAACAACAAAAACAACAACAACATCAAAAACAACAAAAACAACAACTTTAAATAACAAGAACAACAACAAGAACAACAACCCTTACATAACAACAAGAACAACAATAACAATCCTAAACAAGAATAACAATAACAACAACAACCCTAAGTAACAATTACAACAACAATAACAACCCTAAATAACAACAAGAACAACAAGCACAGCAACAACAACAACAACAACAACAATAACAACAACAACCCTAAACAACAACAACAACAACAACAAGAACCTTAAATAACAATAACAACAACAACAACAATAACCAAACCTTTCCCTAAACCTGAACCCTAAACAAGTTGCAACAATAACAACAACAACAACAACAACAACAACCACCCTTAATTACAACAAGAACAACAACAACCCTAAAAAACAACAACAACAACAACAACCCTAAATACAACAACAACAACAACAACCTTAAATAACAACAACAACAACAACCCTAAATAACATAAACAACAACAACAACAACAACAACCACCCTTAATTACAACAACAACAGAAACAACAACCCTAAAAAACAACAACAAGAACAACAACAATAACCCTAAATAACAACAATTACAACCCTAAATAACAACAAGAACTAAAACAACCGGAACAACAACAACAACAACAACCCCAAATAACAACAACAAGAACAACAACCCTAAACAACA
>OX359289.1:50127603-50132603 GCA_947179395.2 Pulicaria dysenterica | reverse complement strand
AGGAACAACAATAACAACAACCCCAAATAACAACAACAAGAACAACAACAACAACAACAACCCTAAACAACAACAACAATCCTAAATAACAATAACAACAACAACAACAACAATAATAAAACCTTTCCCTAAACCCTGAACCCAAAACAAGTTGCAACAATAACAACAACAACAACAACAACCACTCTAAATAACAACAACAACAACAACAATAAACAACAACAACAACAGCATCAACAACAACAACAACCCTAAATAACAACAACAACAGCAACAACAATAACCCTAAATAAAACAACCACAACAATAACCCTAAACAACAAAAACAACAACAACATCAATAACAACAGAAACAACAACTCTAAATAACAAGAACAACAACAATAACAACAACAACCCTACATAACAACAAGAACAACAATAACAAACCTAAACAAGAATAACAATAACAACAACAACCCTAAGTAACAATTACAACAACAATAACAACCCTAAATAACAACAAGAACAACAAGCACAACAACAACAACAAAAACAACAACAACAACAACAACAATAACAACAACAACCCTAAACAACAACAACAACAACAAGAACCCTAAATAACAATAACAACAACAAAAACAATAACAAAACCTTTCCCTAAACCCTGAACTCTAAACAAGTTGCAACAATAACAACAACAACAACAACAACAACAACCACCCTAAATAACAACAACAACAACAACAACCCTAAAAAACAACAACAACAACAACAACAACAACAACAACCCTAAATACAACAATAACAACAACAACCTTAAATAACAACAACAACAACCCTAAATAACAACAACAACAACAACAACAACCACCCTTAATTACAACAACAACAGAAACAACAACCCTAAATAACAACAACAAGAACAACAACAATAACCCTAAATAACAACAAGAACTAAAACAACAGGAACAACAACAACAACAACCCCAAATAACAACAACAAGAACAATAACCCTAAACAACAACAACAAAAACAATAATAATAAAACCTTTCCCTAAACCCTGAACCCTAAACAAGTTACAACAATAACAACAACAACAACAACAACCACCCTAAATAACAACAACAACATCAACAACAACAACAACAACAGCAACCCTAAATAACAACAACAACAGCCCTAAGTACCAATTACAACAACAACAACAACCCTAAATAACAACAAAAACAACAAGCACAGCAACAACAACAACAACAACAACCCTAAACAACAACAACAACAAGAACCCTAAATAACAATAACAACAACAACAACAATAACAAAACCTTTCCCTAAACCCTGAACCCTAAACAAGTTGCAACAATAACAACAACCACAACAACCACCCTAAATAACAACAACAACAACAATCCTAAATAACAACAACAACAACAACCCTAAATAACAACAACAACAACAACAACCTTAAATAACAACAACAACAACAACAACAACAACCCTAAATAACAACAACAACAACAACCCTTAATTACAACAACAACAGAAACAACGACCCTAAATACCAACAACAAGAACAACAACAACAACCTTAAATAACAACAAGAACATCAATAATAACGCTAAATAACAACAACAACAACACTAAATAACAACAAGAACAACCCTAAACAACAACAACAACAACCCTTAACAACAACAACAAAACCAACAACACTAAACAAGAACCCTAAATAACAATAACTACAACAACAACAATAACAAAACCTTTCCCTAAACCCTCAACCCTAAACAAGTTTCAACAATAACAACAACCACAACAACCACCCTAAATAACAACAACAACAACAACAATCCTAAATAATAACAACAACAACAACCCTAAATAACAACAACAACAACAACAACCTTAAATAACAACAACAACAGCAACAACAACAACCCTAAATAACAACAACAACAACAACCCTTAATTACAACAACAACAGAAACAACGACCCTAAATACCAACAACAAGAACAACAACAACAACCTTAAATAACAACAAGAACATCAATAATAACGCTAAATAACAACAACAACAACAATAAATAACAACAAGAACAACAATAATAACCCTAAATAACAACAAGAAAAAAAACAACAGGAACAACAACAACCCCAAATAACCACAACAACAACAACAACCCTTAATTACAACAACAACAGAAACAACAACCCTAAATAACAAGGACCAGAACAACAACAACAAAAACCCTACATAACAACAAGAACAACAATAACAATCCTAAACAAGAATAACAATAACAACAACAACCTTAAGTAACAATTAAAACAACAACAACAACCCTAAATAACAACAATAACAACAGGCACAGCAACAACAACAACAACAACAAGAACCCTAAACAACAAAAACAACTACAACAACAACAACAAGAACCCTAAATAACAATAACAATAACAATAACAAAAACAATAACAAAACCTTTCCCTAAACCATGAACCCTAAAGAAGTTGCAACAATAACAACAACAACAACAACCACCCTAAATAACAACAACAACAACAACAACCCTAAATAACAACAGCAACAACAACCCAAAATAACAACAACAACAACCTTAAATAACGACAACAACAGCAACCCTAAACAACAACAACAACAACCCTAAACAACAACAACAACAAGAACCCTAAATAACAATAACTACAACAACAACAATAACAAAACCTTTCCCTAAACCCTCAACCATAAACAAGTTGCAACAATAACAACAACAACAACAACCACCCTAAATAACAACAACAACAACAACCCTAAATAACAACAACAACAACAACCCTAAATAACAATAACAACAACCTTAAATAACAACAACAGCAACAACAACCACCTTAAATATCAACAAGAACAACAACAACCTTAAAAAACAAAAACAACAACAACAACCCTAAATACCACAACAACAACAACAACCTTAAATAACAACAGCAACAACAACTCTAAATAACAACAAGAACAACAACAATAACCCTAAATAACAACAATAACAACCCTAAATATAACAACAAGAACTAAAACAACAAGAACAAGAACAACAACAACCCCAAATAACAACAACAAGAACAACAACCCTAAACAACAACAACAACAATAATAAAACCTTTCCCTAACCCTGAATCCTAAACAAGTTACAACAATAACAACAACAACAACAACACCCACCCTAAACAACAACAACAACATCAACAACAACAACAACAACAACAACCCTAAATAACAACAACAACAACCCTAAGTAACAATTACAACAACAACAACAACCCTAAATAACAACAAAAACAACAAGCACAGCAACAACAACAACAACAACAACAACCCTAAACAACAACAACAACAAGAACCCTAAATAACAATAACAACAACAACAATAACAAAACCTTTCCCTAAACCCTGAACCCTAAACAAGTTGCAACAATAACAACAACCATAACAACCACCCTAAATAACAACAACAACAGCAACAATCCTAAATAACAACAACAACAACAACATTAAATAACAACAACAACAGCAACAACAACAACCCTAAATAACAACAACAACAACAACCCTTAATTACCAAAACAACAGAAACAACGACGACCCTAAATACCAACAACAAGAACAACAACAACAACCTTAAATAACAACAAGAACATCAATAGTAACGCTAAATAACAACAAAAATAACAACAACCACCCTAAATAACAACAAGAACAACAATAATAACCCAAATAACAACAAGAAAAAAAACAACAGGAACAACAACAACCCCAAATAACCACAACAACAACACAACCCTTAATTACAACAACAACAGAAACAACAACCCTAAATAACAAGAACAAGAACAACAACAACAACCCTACATAACAACAAGAACAACAATAACAATCCTAAACAAGAATAACAATAACAACAACAACCCTAAGTAACAATTACAACAACAACAACAACCCTAAATAACAACAATAACACCAAGCACAGCAACAAAAACAAGAACAACAACAACAACAACAACCCTAAACAACAAAAACAAGTACAACAACAACAACAAGAACCCTAAATAACAATAACAACAACAAAAATAATAACAAAACCTTTCCCTAAACCCTGAACCCTAAACAAGTTGCAACAATAACAACAACAACAACAACCACCCTAAATAACAACAACAACAACAACAACCCTAAATAACAACAGCAACAACAACCCTAAATAACAACAACAACAACAACCTTAAATAACAACAACAACAACAACCCTAAACAACAACAACAACAACAAGAACCCTAAATAACAATAACTACAACAACAACAATAACAAAACCTTTCCCTAAACCCTCAACCATAAACAAGTTGCAACAATAACAACAACAACAACAACCACCCTAAATAACAACAACAACATCAACAACCCTAAATAACAACAACAACAACAACCCTAAATAACAACAACAACAACCTTAAATAACAACAACAACAACAACAACAACCTTAAATATCAACAAGAACAACAACAACCTTAAAAAACAACAACAACAACAACAACCCTAAATACAACAACAACAACAACAACCTTAAATAACAACAGAAACAACAACCCTAAATAACAACAACAACAACAACAACAACAACAACCACCACCCTTAATTACAACAACAACAGAAACAACAACCCTAAATAACAACAACAAGAACAACGACAATAACCCTAAATAACAACAAGAACAACAATAAAAACCCTAAATAACAACAAGAACAAAAACAACAGGAACAACAACAACAACAACCCCAAATAACAACAACAAGAACAACAACAACAACAACAACCCTAAACAACAACAACAATCCTAAATAACAATAACAACAACCTTAAATAACAACAACAACAACAACAACCTTAAATATAAACAAGAACAACAACAACCTTAAAAAACAACAACTACAACAACAACCCTAAATACAAC
>OX359289.1:50122603-50125103 GCA_947179395.2 Pulicaria dysenterica | reverse complement strand
GCAACAACAACAACAACAACAACAATAATAACAACAACCCTAAACAACAACAACAACAACAACAACAAGAACCTTAAATAACAATAACAACAACAACAACAATAACAAAACCTTTCCCTAAACCCTGAACCCTAAACAAGTTGCAACAATAACAACAACAACAACCACCCTAAATTACAACAACAACAACAACAACCCTAAAAAACAACAACAACAACCCTAAATAACAACAACAACCACAACAACCCTAAAAAACAACAGCAACAACCCTAAATACAACAACAACATCAACAACCTTAAATAACAACAACAACAACAACCCTAAATAACAACAACAACAACAACAACAACCACCCTTAATTACAACAACAACAGAAACAACAACCCTAAATAACAACAACAATAACCCTAAATAACAACAATAACAACCCTAAATATAACAACAAGAACTAAAACAACAGGAACAACAACAACAACAACCCCAAATAACAACAACAAGAACAACAACCCTAAACAACAACAACAACAATAATAAAACCTTTCCCTAAACCCTGAATCCTAAACAAGTTACAACAATAACAACAACAACAACAACACCCACCCTAAACAACAACAACAACATCAACAACAACAACAACAACAACAACCCTAAATAACAACAACAACAGCCCTAAGTAACAATTACAACAACAACAACAACCCTAAATAACAACAAAAACAACAAGCACAGCAACAACAACAACAACAACAACAACAAGAACCCTAAATAACAATAACAACAACAATAATAACAAAACCTTTCCCTAAACCCTGAACCCTAAATAAGTTGCAACAATAACAACAACAACAACAACAACAACCCTAAACAACAAAAACAAGTACAACAACAACAACAAGAACCCTAAATAACAATAACAAGAACAAAAACAATAACAAAACCTTTCCCTAAACCCTGAACCCTAAACAAGTTGCAACAATAACAACAACAACAACCACCCTAAATAACAACAACAACAACAACAACCCTAAATAACAACAGCAACAACAACCCTAAATAACAACAACAACAACAACCTTAAATAACAACAACAACAACAACCTTAAATAACAAATAACAACAACAACAACAACCCTAAATAACAACAACAACAACCTTAAATAACAACAACAACAACAACAAGAACCCTAAATAACAATAACAACAACAACAATAACAAAACCTTTCCCTAAACCCTGAACCCTAAACAAGTTGCAACAATAACAACAACCACAACAACCACCCTAAATAACAACAACAACAGCAACAATCCTAAATAACAACAACAACAACAACCTTAAATAACAACAACAACAGCAACAACAACAACCCTAAATAACAACAACAACAACAACCCTTAATTACCAAAACAACATAAACAACGACCCTAAATACCAACAACAAGAACAAGAACAACAACCTTAAATAACAACAAGAACATCAATAGTAACGCTAAATAACAACAAAAATAACAACAACAACCCTAAATAACAACAAGAACAACAATAATAACCCAAATAACAACAAGAAAAAAAACAACAGGAACAACAACAACCCCAAATAACCACAACAACAACACAACCCTTAATTACAACAACAACAGAAACAACAACCCTAAATAACAAGAACAAGAACAACAACAACAACCCTACATAACAACAAGAACAACAATAACAATCCTAAACAAGAATAACAATAACAACAACAACCCTAAGTAACAATTACAACAACAACAACAACCCTAAATAACAACAATAACACCAAGCACAGCAACAAAAACAAGAACAACAACAACAACAACCCTAAACAACAAAAACAAGTACAACAACAACAACAAGAACCCTAAATAACAATAACAACAACAAAAACAATAACAAAACCTTTCCCTAAACCCTGAACCCTAAACAAGTTGCAACAATAACAACAACAACAACAACAACAACCCTAAACAACAAAAACAAGTACAACAACAACAACAAGAACCCTAAATAACAATAACAACAACAAAAACAATAACAAAACCTTTCCCTAAACCCTGAACCCTAAACAAGTTGCAACAATAACAACAACAACAACAACCACCCTAAATAACAACAACAACAACAACAACCCTAAATAACAACAGCAACACCAACCCTAAATAACAACAACAACAACAACCTTAAATAACAACAACAACAACAACAACCCTAAACAACAACAACAACAACAAGAACCCTAAATAACAATAACTACAACAACAACAATAACAAAACCTTTCCCTAAACCCTCAACCATAAACAAGTTGCAACAATAACAACAACAACAACAACCACCCTAAATAACAACAACAACAACAACAACCCTAAATAACAACAACAACAACCTTAAATAACAACAACAACAACAACAACAACCTTAAATATCAACAAGAACAACAACAACCTTAAAAAACAACAACAACAACAACAACAACCCTAAATA
>OX359289.1:50110103-50117603 GCA_947179395.2 Pulicaria dysenterica | reverse complement strand
AAATAACAACAACAACAACAACAACAACCTTAAATATCAACAAGAACAACAACAACCTTAAAAAACAACAACAACAACAACAACCCTAAATACAACAACAACAACAACAACCTTAAATAATAACAGAAACAACAACCCTAAATAACAACAACAACAACAACAACAACAACCACCACCCTTAATTACAACAACAACAGAAACAACAACCCTAAATAACAACAACAAGAACAACGACAATAACCCTAAATAACAACAAGAACAACAATAAAAACCCTAAATAACAACAAGAACAAAAACAACAGGAACAACAACAACAACAACCCCAAATAACAACAACAAGAACAACAACAACAACAACAACCCTAAACAACAACAACAATCCTAAATAACAATAACAACAACCTTAAATAACAACAACAACAACAACCTTAAATATCAACAAGAACAACAACAACCTTAAAAAACAACAACAACAACAACAACCCTAAATACAACAACAACAACAACCTTAAATAACAACAGAAACAACAACCCTAAATAACAACAACAACAACAACAACAACAGAAACAACAACCCTAAATAACAACAACAAGAACAACGACAATAACCCTAAATAACAACAAGAACAACAATAAAAACCCTAACTAACAACAAGAACAAAAACAACAGGAACAACAACAACAACAACCCCAAATAACAACAACAAGAACAACAACAACAACAACAACCCTAAATAACAACAACAACAACCCTAAATAACAACAACAACAACAACCTTAAATAAGAACAACAGCAACAACAACAACAACAACCCTAAATAACAACAACAACAACCTTAAATAACAACAACAACAGCAACAACAACAACCTTAAATATCAACAACAACAACAACAACCTTAAAAAACAACAACAACAACAATAACCCTAAATACAACAACAACAACAACAACCTTAAATAATAACAGAAACAACAACCCTAAATAACAACAACAACAACAACAACCACCACCCTTAATTACAACAACAACAGAAACAACAACCCTAAATAACAACAACAAGAACAACGACAATAACCCTAAATAACAACAAGAACAACAATAAAAACCCTAAATAACAACAAGAACAAAAACAACAGGAACAACAACAACAACAACCCCAAATAACAACAACAAGAACAACAACAACAACAACAACCCTAAACAACAACAACAATTCTAAATAACAATAACAACAACCTTAAATAACAATAACAACAACAACAACAACCTTAAATATCAACAAGAACAACAACAACCTTAAAAAACAACAAGAACAACAACAACCCTAAATACAACAACAACAACAACAACCTTAAATAACAACAGAAACAACAACCCTAAATAACAACAACAACAACAACAACAACAACAGAAACAACAACCCTAAATAACAACAACAAGAACAACGACAATAACCCTAAATAACAACAAGAACAACAATAAAAACCCTAACTAACAACAAGAACAAAAACAAAAGGAACAACAACAACAACAACCCCAAATAACAACAACAACAACAACAACAACAACAACAACCCTAAATAACAACAACAACAACAACCCTAAATAACAACAACAACAACAACCTTAAATAACAACAACAGCAACAACAACAACAACAACCCTAAATAACAACAACAACAACCTTAAATAACAACAACAACAGCAACAACAACAACCTTAAATATCAACAACAACAACAACAACCTTAAAAAACAACAACAACAACAACAACCCTAAATACAACAACAACAACAACAACCTTAAATAACAACAGCAACAACAACCCTAAATAACAACAACCACCCTACATAACAACAAGAATAACAATAACAACAACAACCCTAAGTAACAATTACAACAACAATAACAACCCTAAATAACAACAAGAACAACAAGCACAGCAACAACAACAACAACTACAACAATAATAACAACAACCCTAAACAACAACAACAACAACAACAAGAACCTTAAATAACAATAAAAACAACAACAACAATTACAAAACCTTTCCCTAAACCCTGAACCCTAAACAAGTTGCAACAATAACAACAACAACAACAACCACCCTAAATTACAACAACAACAACAACAACCCTAAAAAACAACAACAACAACCCTAAATAACAACAACAACAACAACAACCCTAAAAAACAACAGAAACAACCCTAAATACAACAACAACAACAACAACATTAAATAACAACAACAACAACAACCCTAAATAACAACAACAACAACAACAACAACCACCCTTAATTACAACAACAACAGAAACAACAACCCTAAATAACAACAACAAGAATAACAACAATAACCCTAAATAACAACAATAACAACCCTAAATATAACAACAAGAACTAAAACAACAGGAACAACAACAACAACAACCCCAAATAACAACAACAAGAACAACAACCCTAAACAACAACAACAACAATAATAAAACCTTTCCCTTAACCCTGAATCCTAAACAAGTTTCAACAATAACAACAACAACAACAACACCCACCCTAAACAACAACAACAACATAAAACAACAACAACAACAACAACAACCCTAAATAACAACAACAACAGCCCTAAGTAACAATTACAACAACAACAACAACCTTAAATAACAACAAAAACAACAAGCACAGCAACAACAACAACAACAACAACAACCCTAAACAACAACAACAACAAGAACCCTAAATAACAATAACAACAACAACAATAACAAAACCTTTCCCTAAACCCTGAACCCTAAACAAGTTGCAACAATAACAACAACCACAACAACCACAACAACCACCCTAAATAACAACAACAACAGCAACAATCCTAAATAACAACAACAACAACAACCTTAAATAACAACAACAGCAACAACAACCCTAAACAACAACAACAACAACAAGAACCCTAAATAACAATAACTACAACAACAACAATAACAAAACCTTTCCCTAAACCCTCAACCATAAACAAGTTGCAACAATAACAACAACAACAACAACCACCCTAAATAACAACAACAACAACAACAACCCTAAATAACAACAACAACAACAACCCTAAATAACAACAACAACAACCTTAAATAATAACAACAACAACAACAACAACCTTAAATATCAACAAGAACAACAACAATAACAAAACCTTTCCCTAAACCCTCAACCATAAACAAGTTGCAACAATAACAACAACAACAACAACCACCCTAAATAACAACAACAACAACAACCACCCTAAATAACAACAACAACAACAACAACCCTAAATAACAACAACAACAACCTTAAATAACAACAACAGCAACAACAACCACCTTAAATATCAACAAGAACAACAACAACCTTAAAAAACAAAAACAACAACAACAACCCTAAATACCACAACAACAACAACAACCTTAAATAACAACAGCAACAACAACTCTAAATAACAACAACAACCACCCTTAATTACAACAACAACAGAAACAACAACCCTAAATACCAACAACAAGAACAACGACAATAACCCTAAATAACAACAAGAACAACAATAACAACCCTAAATAACAACAAGAACAAAAACAACAGGAACAACAACAACAACAACAACAACAACAACAACAACAACCCTAAATAACAACAACAAGAATAACCACCCTAAACAACAACAACAACAACAACCCTAAACAACAACAACAATCCTAAATAACAATAACAACAACAACAACAACAATAATAAAACCTTTCCCTAAACCCTGAACCCAAAACAAGTTGCAACAATAACAACAACAACAACAACAACAACAACAACAACAACAATAAACAACAACAACAACAACAACAACCCTAAATAACAACAACAACAGCAACAACAACCCTAAATAACAACAACAACAACCTTAAATAACAACAACAACAGCAACCCTAAACAACAACAACAACAACCCTAAACAACAACAACAACAACAACAAGAACCCTAAATAACTACAACAACAACAATAACAAAACCTTTCCCTAAACCCTCAACCATAAACAAGTTGCAACAATAACAACAACAACAACCACCCTAAATAACAACAACAACAACAACAACCCTAAATAACAACAACAACAACAACCCTAAATAACAACAACAACAACCTTAAATAACAACAACAGCAACAACAACCACCTTAAATATCAACAAGAACAACAACAACCTTAAAAAACAAAAACAACAACAACAACCCTAAATACCACAACAACAACAACAACCTTAAATAACAACAGCCACAACAACTCTAAATAACAACAACAACCACCCTTAATTACAACAACAACAGAAACAACAACCCTAAATACCAACAACAAGAACAACGACAATAACCCCAAATAACAACCACCCTAAACAACAACAACAACAACCCCAAATAACAACAACAAGAACAACCACCCTAAACAACAACAACAACAACCCTAAACAACAACAACAATCCTAAATAACAATAACAACAACAACAACAACAATAATAAAACCTTTCCCTAAACCCTGAACCCAAAACAAGTTGCAACAATAACAACAACAACAACAACAACAACAACAACCACCCTAAATAACAACAACAACAACAACAACAATAAACAACAACAACAACAACAACATCAACAACAACAACAACCCTAAATAACAACAACAACAGCAACAACAATAACCCTAAATAAAAAAACCACAACAATAACCCTAAACAACAAAAACAACAACAACATCAACAACAACAGAAACAACAACTCTAAATAACAAGAACAAGGGTCACAACAACAACAACCCTACATATCAACAAGAACAACAATAACAAACCTAAACAAGAATAACAATAACAACAACAACCCTAAGTAACAATTACAACAACAATAACAACCCTAAATAACAACAAGAACAACAAGCACAACAACAACAACAACAACAACAACAACAACAACAACAACAATAACAACAACAAACCTAAACAACAACAACAACAACCCTAAACAACAACAACAACAACAACAAGAACCTTAAATAACAATAACAACAACAACAACAATAATAAAACCTTTCCCTAATCCCTGAACCCAAAACAAGTTGCAACAATAACAACAACAACAACAACAACCACCCTAAATAACAACAACAACAACAACAACAACAACAACAATAACAACATCAACAACGCTAAATAACAACAACAACAGCAACAACAATAACCCTAAATAAAACAACCACAACAACAACCCTAAACAACAAACACAACAACATCAACAACAACAGAAACAACAACTCTACATAACAACAAGAACAACAATAACAATCCTAAACAAGAATAACAATAACAACAACAACCCTAAGTAACAATTACAACAACAATAACAACCCTAAATAACAAGAACAACAAGCACAGCAACAACAACAACAACAATAACAACAACAACCCTAAACAACAACAACAACAACAACAACAAGAACCTTAAATAACATTAACAACAACAACAACAATAACAAAACCTTTCCCTAAACCCTGAACCCTAAACAAGTTGCAACAATAAAAACAACAACAACAACCACCCTAAATAACAACAACAAAAACAACAACCCCAAAAAACAACAACAACAACAACAACCCTAAATACAACAATAACAACAACAACCTTAAATAACAACAACAACAACAACCATAAATAACAACAACAACAACAACAACAACAACCACCCTTAATTACAACAACAACATAAACAACAACCCTAAATAACAACAACAAGAACAACAACAATAACCCTAAATAACAACAATAACAACCCTAAATAACAACAAGAACTAAAACAACAGGAACAACAACAACAACAACCCCAAATAACAACAACAAGAACAATAACCCTAAACAACAACAACAACAACAACAACAACAATAAAACCTTTCCCTAAACCCTGAACCCTAAACTAGTTACAACAATAACAACAACAACAACAACAACCACCCTAAACAACAACAACAACATCAACAAAAACAACAACAACACCAACCCTAAATAACAACAACAACAGCCCTAAGTACCAATTACAACAACAACAACAACAACCCTAAATAACAACAAAAATAACAAGCACAGCAACAACAACAAGAACAACAACAACAATAACCCTAAACAACAACAACAACAACCTTAAACAAAAACAACAACAACAACCCTAAACAACAACAACAACAAGAACCCTAAATAACAATAATAACAACAACAACAATACCAAAACCTTTCCCTAAATCCTGAACCCTAAACAAGTTGCAACAATAACAACAACCACAACAACCACAACAACCACCCTAAATAACAACAACAACAACAACAACAATCCTAAATAAAAACAACAACAACAACCCTAAATAACAACAACAACAACAACAACCTTAAATAACAACAACAACAGCAACAACAACAACCCTAAATAACAACAACAACAACAACCCTTAATACCAACAACAAGAAAAACAACAACAACCTTAAATAACAACAAGAACATCAATAATAACGCTAAATAACAACAACAACAACAACAACAACCCTAAATAACAACAAGAACAACAATAATAACCCTAAATAACAACAAGAAAAAAAACAACAAGAACAACAACAACCCCAAATAACCACAACAACAACAACAACCCTTAATTACAACAACAACAGAAACAACAACCCTAAATAACAAGAACAACAACAACAACAACAACCCTACATAACAACAACAACAATAACCCTAAATAAAACAACAACAACAACAACCCTAAACAACAAAAACAACAACAACATCAACAACAACAGAAACAACAACCCTAAATAACAAGAACAAGAACAACAACAACAACCCTACATAACAACAAGAACAACAATAACAATCCTAAACAAGAATAACAATAACAACAACAACCCTAAGTAACAATTACAACAACAACAACAACCCTAAATAACAACAATAACAACAAGCACAGCAACAACAACAAGAACAACAACAACAACAACAACAACCCTAAACAACAAAAACAACTACAACAACAACTACAAGAACCCTAAATAACAATAACAATAACAAAAACAATAACAAAACCTTTCCCTAAACCCTGAACCCTAAAGAAGTTGCAACAATAACAACAACAACAACAAGCACCCTAAATAACAACAACAACAACAACAACCCTAAATAACAACAGCAACAACAACCCTAAATAACAACAACAACAACCTTAAATAACAACAACAACAACAACCCTAAACAACAACAACAATCCTAAATAACAATAACAACAACCTTAAATAACAACAACAACAACAACAACAACCTTAAATATCAACAAGAACAACAACAACCTTAAAAAACAACAACAACAACAACAACCCTAAATACAACAACAACAACAACAACCTTAAATAACAACAGAAACAACAACCCTAAATAACAACAAC